>JAJMGE010000050.1:0-86842 GCA_030568475.1 Suhomyces choctaworum
GCAATACTCAGAAACATCCATACTGCAATACTCAGAAACATCCATACTGCAATACTCAGAAGCATCCATACTGCAATACTCAGAAGCTTGGAGTTTGTTCATGGCATCTTTTACACCTTTGCCGCTCAATCTCAGCTGATTTATTACCACCAAGTCTTTTTGCGGACATTATCGAGAGATTTACCTCAAAAGAAAAATCCCGGTTTTAAGAGCTAAGCACGCACCCTCAACTCCGCTGTGGCTCATAGGTACAGATACCAGGTGCATAGAGTAGGCGTGCCAACATTTACAAAGATCAGCAGTTCCATGATGTCAAGTAGGTGCATACCTGAAAACGTCTACTGTTGCTGATTCTGAGTGACTTTGGGAATGAAGAAGTGGAAAGGGCCTCTAGGGTAAGGGTCTTGGTGATTCAACCATAGTTCGCACTGTAGGATTGACGTGCTTACTCATGCACAGAAAAATAATTGTTACACAGTTGCAACTAATCAATTACCGATTACCGCAAGCAGAACGGTTATCATTATCTCGGATACCGAGAATCTAAATTATACGATTCATATGCACCGAGTCGATTTCCCGCTCTTCCGCAGATCATGGACGCCGCAAAATATACGCAAAGTTCAAACTTTATCAGGGCTTTCGCGCACCTTACTGTGGAGTATTTTGCAGCCACACAGCAGAGCTTAATTGTTATAGCAAGGCTTCTATTCACGTGTTGATTCGCCACTTGAAGCTGCTTACTATTTGCATGCATGATAGTGTTGTCAGAGTACTTAGCCCAAATGCGGACTCATTTGCATAAACCACAGTAAAATGCAGAAATTAGTGGCTCCAGATGCGTCCGAGGGTGGACTTTCTCATTCCGCTAATTTATTAGTGTGGATACTCTTGAACAAATCACATCAGTTTAAATAAAAGGGGGTTCCTGCCTCGACGCTAGCTTCACTCACTATTCTAGAAAATGTCAGACACTGTCATAGATAGTATACGCTCAGTTGTGAACGATAAGGAGTCTCCCTCACGCGAGTCTCTCAAAAAATCAGATGCTGCAGTCATAGTGGACTTGGAATCAGCTTCTTCAGACTCTGAAAGTGAAAATGTGTTTTCGAAGGACAACAGGAATCTTGTTCGGGGGTTGAAGCAGAGGCATATCCAAATGCTTGCACTTGTTGGGGTTTTCGGTACCGGCATTTTCTTGTCCAGTGGAAGTACGTTGTATTTGACGGGTAATGTGGGGATGTTGATCTCTTATACATTTGTGGGCATTTTGATCGGATTAAACCAGTTGGCTAACATTGAAATTTCTTGCTTTATGCCCGTCACCGCTGGTGCGGTGAGACAAACAGAGCATTTTGTTGACGATGCCTACGGATTCGCTTATGGCTGGATCCAGGTGTATTCTGGCCTTATTCCGAGTGAGTTGGCTGCAGCAGCAGTCGTGGTGAGATATTGGACAGACTTGAACCCAGCAATTTGGATTACTATATTCATCGTTGTGATCTTGGCCACAAACTCCTACAGTATTCGATTCTATGGTGAAATTGAGTTTTTCTTTGGATGCTTGAAAATCACCTTGATTGCCGGACTCATTCTCTTGTGTCTTATTATTGATTTGGGTGGAACTCCTCATGTCGACCGTATTGGATTCCGCTATTGGAAAGAAACTCCCTTCAAGCCTCTTTATATGGTGGGCTCTGCAGGAAAATTTTTGGCTTGGTGGAGAGCTGTATACTCTACCGTCTATTCCTTCGGTGGAGTTTCTTCCATTTCATTCTTTGCTGGAGAGACTCAGCATCCTCGTCGAGCAATTTATACTGCTGGAAAGAGAATTTTCTACAGAGTGTTTGTGTTGTACTTCTTGATTGTGTTCATGTTGACCATGGTCTTATCTTCTAATGACCCAAGCATTGCCTCACCTACGGGTACAGCCCAGGGTTCACCTTTTGTTATTGCAATTAAAAGAGCGCAGATCAAGGCTCTTCCAAGCATAATTAATGCTGTGGTGTTAACTTCAGCGTTCTCGGCTGCAAACCTTGGGTTGGTTCAAACTTCAAGAAACCTCTTTGCCTTGGCTGCAAAGGGACAGGCACCCAGGATTTTCCTTAAAACAAACAAAAGAGGTTTACCTTACTATGGAGTCATTTTCACCGCCTTATTTTTACCATTGGCTTACATGAGTGTCAGTTCTAGTTCTGCTACTGTATTCGGTTGGTTTCAAAACTTAACTTCTGCAAACTTATTGATCGGTTGGATTTCTATTGCGATCTCTCACATTGGCTTGCAAAGAGCGTTGAAGGCACAAGGCTATAGTCGTGATGATCTTCCATACAAAATGCCTTTTGCCCATATTGGGGCATATGTTTCATTATTCTTCCTTGTGCTCATTCTTTTGACAGGAGGATATCCTAACTTCATGAAGGGTCGGTTCAACATATCCAGTTTCTTCAGTAGTTATTTTGCAATTCCATTGTTCTTGGTGCTCTACATTTTTTGGAAAGTTTTCAAGAGAACGAGTTTGGTTAACCCCAAGGATGTTGATCTTCAAACCTTGTTTCAAAATGTCGAAGACACTCCTGAGCCACCCTTAGAACCACTCAGAGGATGGAAAATCTTGACCATTCTCTGGTCCTGATACATGAATCATAACATATTAATACGGAAATTCTATGTCACTTTAAGTAGATTAACATTTTTTAATAGTACCTAACAAAAATTTTCGAAAATTGAAAATTTTACCAAAATGATAATGAAAAGTATCAGAATAGTAGATTATAGATTTTGCATAGACCAGGCAGGTTAAGATTTATTCAAGTCTTGAGTTATCGGTCTACCTGGTCAATATTGTTAAAGCGGATTGCTATATCCGGATAGCATAGGTGCGACATTTTATCCCAAATTTCTCGCATTTACCAAGTTCCTGCACAGCTTCTCCAGTCAACCCATTCTTGACTATGGTTTACTTGGGAAGCAAGCCCTTCAGGGGAAAGAAAGAGCAAGCTGTATACGACAAAACGTTTGCCGGACGCTACCAAAAGCGTTTCCGCAACAACCACTTCCTTTTCTTCGGTCTTCCTTTCTTAGCTTCGATAGTGGCGGGATCCATCTATCTTCAAAGATTTACCAGCATCAAGTGGGAGCGCTACGACGAGAAGTATCGTCAACTAGGAGAAGATGAAATGTTGAACTTGATCGAAAATAAGCGCCAGTTCAATAAGAAGGATGATTATTATCGTTTGCAGGGCTTGTTGAGCGACCACTTGGATAAGGAGGTCAAAGGAAACGACGATTATGAAATCGTGAGGGTAAGCAGAAAGAAGGAAGACGAGCCAGTATGGTAAGCCCATAGTGAAGAGCACGATACTTGCAACTTTTTTTTAAGTGTCATATGTCACATATCATAGTCGAGAGACAATATGTGCACCAGGATTATCTTTTCACAGGAAGATATGAAAATGACAGTCGCAAGTTGCATTATGAAAGGCCCACTTTTGCCGTTTTATTGCGAGAATCGGAAACCCAATCATGTATATAGTACCAATATTCTAACGTAAATAAGATTTTTTAATGACGAGGTTCATGAGTAGTCCTGTTTGCCTATAACAGAACATTTTGAATTTAAGAACGGAAACGTAAAAATCAACTATATACAAACCGTGGTAATGGCTAACTTCAATTGGCTTCAATTGGCTGAATTCGTAGACCAAGTGAGCTCTACAGGATGCCTTCAAATTCTAATCAAAAGATTCTAAACCGGTCATGCCTTAAATTAGACTTCGTCTTAGTAAATATTATTTTTCAATTCAGAAGGAAACAATATTCTGACAACTACTACATTCATCTCATATAACATTTAGTCAGAGAATATATACAAATCCTTTATAGAAAACCAGTCCACATCCATCTATACGTGGCTATAAAAATCATCAAGCAGTCATAATTGGTCTTAATGCGAAGTTAGTGGATAAATGAGAATATGGAGGTGTAGAAAAGTGGAAACGGTGAAGACTGAGATAGTTGAAATCAGCGATCTGGAATGTTAGTTGAATCAATGAGTTCATGAATTGGATCAAATTAGGTTTAAGCTTTGTCAAACATTTCTTAACAAGAATCCACTTTACAATGCACTCTTCAGTACATAAATATGACATTTTCAGTTTCTTTGTTCCGGCATGAAGTACCTTAATTTGTTTATAGTACTTTTCCTCAACTTTAAATTCTTAACTTCCCTGTTCACAACATAATGTTTTCACCTATTCACAATTAAGAAGCTTAAAGAAGATGGAAGCGATCAATCCAAATTCACTTTCCCTAGTCTTTGAACAAAAGCAAGAAAGGCTTGCCACCAGCTTCCAGCATTTCATAGATCTATAGTGTCATTCACTGGTTTTGCCCCTCAAACTCGACAGATCACATATTTCACTTTCTCCTAATCTTACCACCCTATCCACTTAGTCCAAGTCCTCCTCTACCTTCTCCTTACCCTCGGTATTCAAAACATTAGAAACAGCTGGAGGAGGCTTTGCCGCAATCATCATAACCACGAGCTCGTAGATTTCTTCTGGAACAGATCTCTGGTAAACTCCCAAAATATCAGTTGGGTTGGGGTACACTGCAAGCGCCTTGTAGAAGCAGATTGCAGAATCAATCTTCTTGTCCGGAAGGGTCAGCAATTGTTCTCCAAGTGCCACTTGTTGCATGAAAAAGTTTTCCTTTTCGGACAATTCCACTGGAACTGGGTTCGCCGCCAATTCATCCTCGAGGGCCTTCTTGATCGCCTCGAACTTGGACTTCTTCAGCTCTTTTTCAATCTTTTCGCTGAGCTTAGCATGCTTTGCTTCCTTCTTTTTGAGCGACTTTCTGAAGGCGGGGGAGCTTCTTCTTTTATAGTCAAAGTACACAGCGTATCCTAAGACCGCCGTGGCTGCCACTGCAGTGATTGTGAGTGTTCTGTTCATGATAGTGGTGTTAGTCGTGTTGAAAATTTTTCGATTTCCTATGAAAGAGGTGCATGTGACTGTTTGCACCTGACTTTATATCACGTGGTAACGATCGACAATACAAAAAAAATGATTGGCCAAGTCGAAACCAACCAAGTTCACCATGGCAGAAACAACGACCCCAGAAACGGGCAGTGGTGACATCACGGCACTCCCCGTGGCGTCTAGCGCCAACAAGTGGCCTACGCCTTTTGTGAACCTCGCAAATGCTTCGGCTTACCCTGCTTGGAAACCCGTTGACACCGCCAAGCAGACCGCCCAAGTCTTCAAGGTGGGCTTCTACACCACGGTGGGAGCTTACGCATGGTTGTACTTGTGGAAGCGTACCACTTTTAAGATCGGATTGCCCTTGACAGTGGTAGGATTTGCTACTGTTGCAACTGGAGCTAAGGGGATGATCACTAATTTGAGGGAGAAGAACGACGGATGGAACACTTTCTACGCCGTGGGAGCGGGAAATTTGGCTGTGTTGACTGTCGGTTTCCGTAGTATGCCTGCGAAGCACAAGATCATGACTGGTTTCGCCGGCGCAGCTGTGACTGCGTTGGTGGACCATGCTTTGTGGGCACAGTCGCCTAGCTTTGCTGGAAGAGATGCGAGGTTTGTGGCAGCAAATGAGGAAACTGAGCGTGAAGTGAAGAAGCAAGGATTCTGGGATGTCTTGAAGAGAAGACCGTTGAGTGAGACGGTGGAGGGGTTGGGTGCGGGAAGAGGAATATTCAAGCCTTAGAGAACTGGGAATTTAGCGAAAAGCGAACACAACAAGCTCGTGAGAGTCCGTATTGGCTTGCAATTTTGGCTCTCATACTAATTCTAAAGTTAGAATGGCATTGATTGATATTGCATTTGACTTGAAGTTCGTGGAAGAAATACCGAACCGAATATTGACTAATTTATCACCAACGGATGTTAAATATTTCATTTAACCATTCCAATCTACTTGGTAATGAGATCATTTAATCCTATGGATGCCAAATTGTTCAATTATCAATCATTAGATTCTGCCACTGAAACTTCAAGAATTCAAAGTGTTTTGAAGCCTCTTTTGCTCCTGATTTTCTCTGATTCGCTCTCTCTTGCATCCCTTGCACATCACATTTTAGCACTAATCAACAAATCATCAAGTTTTAGAAAGGAATTTTATTCGTAGTACGACCAAATTTTCCCCAAACTGAAATATGGTATAAGAAAGAATTCTAAATGTCTTCTGATGCAAGAAGTACCGATAAGGACAATTGCTTAAGCGATATTTGCAAGGGCAATTGAGCTATCAATTTAATTTCTAAATTTTCAGATATCGATCAAGACAACATCGCTAGGCATATTTTTCAAAGCTGAGTTAGGCTCAGTCAAGGGTCGATACATTAGGACTGTGAAATACTATAGAAAACCTCAGGTTAAAGGCCCCAAAGCTATGTAATATTTCTGTTCCTGGACGTCCGAGTCTCTCAGCTTAATTATCAGCTGCGTCGTCCCATTCGAAACTATGTATGTTTACCTTTTGATTCGGATCAACGTCTGATTCGAATTATTGATCATGGGATTTACACAAGCATGAGATCTTCTCGACTGCCATAACTGCAAAAACTTGTGTGCCCTCTTTGCTATTTTGCATTTCCCTATTCTAGAAAAAAATCTCCTTACCTGCTTATTCACTTCTCCACCGACATTGACTATTTACAAGCTATATTACCACACCACACTAACATATCTTATATGGATAGTCCAAGGTCTTGTTCTTTTTCAATTTCCACAACTTCTTCTTCTTCTTAGTGGTGACATGTTCCGCAAATACCTCTTCACTATACTTCCGCTTCCAGCTTCGGATAAACGTGGGGTCCCATAACTCACTAGCAATCCCCAAGTCCTTGCAACACCTCATCAACGCGTTGCTCTTACAGCCTTCTAGAGCTGTAGTGACCTTCTCCTCGCCTCCAAAGTAGTCTTGTTCCCCTCGAGCGACACTCACCAACCGTCCGTGGCAAATCAAGGCATACTCCCTGCTGATCTGCTTAGGTGTGATGTAGCTTTCTGTTCGAGGTGCCAAACCCCAGCCTCCAGGTCCAAAAGCCCGGTTCAAAATCCGTCTATACTTGATTTCTGGAAGATACAACAACCCATCGGGCTTAATTTCAATATCTTCGTCAGCAATGGGCGCTAGCAACACATCTATGATCTCCCGAGAGAAGGGAGACGATCCAAGACCATGGAACGAATCGGACCAGTCGATGGGTTGTGAAGCGTCAAGTGGAGTCAGCACAAGTGGAGTGTCATGGAACTGGATCTCATTGGTTGTCACACTTCCGGTAACAGCTGGTTCGTCCGAAGTTGTTCCTTGTGGTGATACTTTCAATTTTGAAGGAGACGTAGATTTTTCACCCACTTTGGCATAAACTGGAGCCGAATAAAATCTCTTAGTACCAGAAACCAGTTTCGTGCTGTAGCTTTTCGCCAATTGTAAAGTTGGTCTGTGTAACGCCTTTATTCTAGAAAACATGCTATGAAGTTGAATAAGCTTGGGAGCGTGAATACACATATGTAGGGTCGCGTGCGACACAATATGGGGCCCTGAAACCTACAAACTAAGGTATATAGTCCCATTGGAAAAGGAATAAAATGTCTACAATCAGAATATTAACAGCTATATTATTCAACCCATATCAGCTGTTAATTTTAAGTTGCTGACTCCAAAACATGCTTTTTGAATATCTGAAACTACAATTAACTTAATGTTACGATAGAACAACTCAGAAATAGCTCACAGAAGCAGAAATTAATCCAAACCATTCTACCTGGTCGCCTTAAGAATGATCTACCAGTTATATTCTCAATAACTTTTTAGTTATTATAATTGCCATCATATATCACGTCTTTAGTAAGTTTAATAAACCTAGAGAATAGATAGCGATATGGGAATGGATTATGCAGTTCTTGCCGTGAAGAATAATAAATAATCTTGATGGGAGTATCTATGATTACGTTAAGAAACTTTATATAAAACAAAAAAAAACAAATTACGGCAAATCATTTTGTTTGCCACTATTGTATGGTTACACAGTTTCCGTGGTGGTTCTGATTATCATGTTCATAAATCTATGCTAATGTGGATGAATCCTAAATATGTAATGCTTTGGCATCATGCTCGATGTCAATCCGTTCGTAATATTCGAAGTCAAATAGACTTCCCCTGAACGGCTTCCCCAACTCAAACTTACTGGTCAACTTATGGTATTCGGTGTTATTGGCCAAGTCTAGCGTCGAGAGCTGCTGTGAAAAATCTAACATAAAATTCTTTTCAAACTCATGAAGCGCAGTAAATTCATTGGTTTTATAGTAGTCGATAAGAACATCCTTGTCGAGCTCCAATAACCTGACCTTGTCGTCCAAGTCCATTTCTTTTATTCTTCGGGTCAATTTGTCGACGTTCACTTTGCCCTTTCTGTCTCTGTAGCCACCTTCCTGTTCAAAGAGCTTCATGAGTCTTTCTTCCTGGATCCAGAGACGAAGTGTGGGTACGAAGTAATATCCACCAAAATAATATGATGTGGTTCCTTGAGAGTACTCAAAGTTCAAAAGTGCCATGATGTCCTTAGGGACATAAACTGGAACACTGTCAATCAGGGAAAGTCTCAAGGGGTTTATTTTTTCGAAGTTTACCCAGTGTTTCCTTCTGTCCATGTACAATTCTGCTATCTCACCTTTTGACGCTTTTTCTCGGATGAGGCTATTATACTCTGCTGGTGGAGACTCGTTATTGACAGAGAGAGCAGTGATGTCAATATAGACTCCCGAATCCACGTCTATGAATCTCGCGTCGATATAATTATCCTTTCCAGGCACGTCTCTGTGGTGAAGAAAAGTTGAACAGTCAAGGAGATACTTTCCGTAGCCCTCCTCCAAGTCCTCTATCACTAACGTCATATTATGGTTCTTTGTGAGTTTGTTTAATTCAGCAATAGGCATCTGGATGTCGACATCTATGTCAAATGGGAACATGAACCCACTCCAGTACCACGAAAGTAATGGCCCATGTGATATCCATGAGATGATGCCCTTTTCTCTACTGAACTTGAACCAATTTCTCATAAGCCGGTCCAAAATAATTTGTTCCCGAAGCTCAAGCTGTTTCTGGCTCCATGTACTATCCTTCATATACTGGAACGCTCCGTTGAAAAACCTCCACTCGTAGTGATATCCCTTATCCTTGTTGTTCTCGTCGAGTAACAATGTAGACAATTTGTAGTAAACAGGTTCTTTCTTAGGAACAAACAGATTTGCCATCTTTAACCCGTGATAATGGTTGAGTTCTTGCCTCGAAAGCTTGGAGTAGTCGAGGTCGTCGCTTTCAATCGATTCAGCGATTTCTGTGTCTTCTTCTTCATTCAATGGTTTAGGATATATTCCTCTTCTTTCATTCTGGAGCTGGTGGATAAGTTCCTGGACCGATCTTTTTGATCTTTGTTGCATGACGTCATCCCGATTTTGAAGTTGTCTAAGCTCTAAAGAGTGTCCCATCTTCCTCTCGTACTCTGCTATCTGGGAGTCAATGTTTTCTTGACCGTAATGGAACATTTCAGGGCTGAGATAAAATTCTCGAGACCTTCCTTCCGGAACTGGCTCGTATACTTTATGTGAAGGTTCTTCACGAAGAGGAAGGATTTTCAGGGACAAGCTTCTCATGGAGTGGGTCGGATTGAAGTTGATGTGGTCCTTTTCTGAGACTCCTTCCAGTGTCAAGAGTTTCTGGAACATTCCCGAAGTGTAAATGTCTTTGCGCTCGTTGTTGACGGGTATCTCGTAAGTGCCGTTAGAAGTAAGGAAAACGATTTTCAACGGTAACTCTGCCGAGGTAAGGAGATGGCTCTTGGCTTGCATCATGCTCTGCTCGTTAGGAATCTTGTTCTGGGGCGAGTAGCGGACGATGAAACCGGGGAGCTTTTCTGGGGCGATACCCAAGGCCTCGATTTCTTCGTCGAGAAGCTCTATCTTATCCACACAAAAGTCGGGGTAGTTTGTGGGTTTGTTGACAGACGATTGCAACCATGAGCAGCCCAACTTCTCATCGTCAGGCTTGAACAACTCCTGGTTGAGGAGAGTCAAGTCCACCCAATCGGCCCATGAGAATGGAACACCAGCTGCAAGGTTGTCAGTATGGAGAAGGTGGTGGAGATACACCGAGAGAGTGACCCGTGGGTCATAATAGATCTCGGTGGCAGGGATCTCCTTGGGACGGAGCAGCACCGAGTCGTGGCGAATGCTTGTATTGGTAAGCCACGAGGACTTGTGTTTGAGCGACTGGAGCAACCACGCGATTTTCTGTTCCAGGTCTAATTCTGGGTACTTTGCCAGTGACGGCACTTCTACCTCCGCATCTGGGATGTAGTCGTCGTAGGAAATGGCTTTGAGGTGTTCGATTTCGAGGAGCCGGAGCTTGTTTTCTTCGTCCGAATAGAACTTGGAGAAATAGAACATGTTGAGGAGTACCACAACCAGGAAACACGCCGAGATGAGCCGGGTGCTTAGGGTAAAGTACGCCATGCTGGCGGGGGTGATGACTGCTATGCTTTGGAGAAGAAGAGAGAGTGGTAGGTAATTTGATATACTCCCCGGATCAGGTGGAAGACTGCTGAAGCCAGAGCCAACAACGGAACAGTGCTTCTGTGCGTATGCAACTGCACCCAAAGAGGTGAGAGGTCACAAGATTGCGGTCACTTGGAGACGGGGCGCCAGAAGGGGCGAAGCTGGAGATTAAGGAGATAAGAGAAGTTGTAAATGTATTACAGAGTACAACGTATATCGAAGAGATCGGCGATGGTCCTTACATTGTGTTGTTGTGTGTTTCAATATTCTCCACAGACTCGTGTATGGCTGTGTGGGCCAGGGTGCCAAACGGGATGAGGCAATGCTCGCGGTAGCGCGCGGTGCGCAGCAGTGCGCGGCAGTGTAAGGCAGTGTAAAGCAGTGGTGGGAACAGCAGCAAAAAGAGCGGTGCGCGATGTAAGCACTGCAGCCGGCTGCAACGCGCGGGAGATGCAGAGTTGACGGAAATGTTGAGTAGCGGATTCGGTGGAGAAACCACGAGCTCGGTGTGGGTCTATTCATTACTCGTTACCACGTATCGTCACTGGGCTGTGCAGCGCACAATAGGTCGCGGTAGACGTAGGTGATAACCCATAAGCGGAAAGTGAAAGAGTCTGGACTTTCGAGAGAAATCTTGGAAAAAAAGACCCGAAAACTTATAGACGAGAAAATTTACGTGAGGCTATGCAAGTAAGTGAAAGGTTTGGCAAGTGTGTCGAAGGTAATGAGTTTCAAACATATACATATGAAAAGACAAATACATATGAAAAGAAGCTACCCTTCTGCTATTTTCTCTTCGGCTCTGACAGGACCTGAATAATTACACCCAGAGTTTTCGTGAAATTTGAAGCAGGAATTTTGTTATTTGAGAACATTTGGAGGTTTTTATCGTGTGTGTTGCCTACTTGCCTAGTTAGAATCCTTCCAACTCTTTAGTCCATTTGCCTCCGGAACACGACTTTTCACCCTTCTGTCCTAAGCATTGTCCACCTTCTTGACACTCTTCGCGCAAATTCCGCTCGTGAATATAAAGTCAAACCCCCCAAGATCTTCTTCTACAACTCTCTTTAAGACTGTTTATTAATTTGGCTAATCAATTCAACAAACCGTAATAGGTTACTTTTCCAGTTCACTCAATTGGTATCATCTAATTGATACCAACACCAGCAGCAGTCAATTGTCATCAACTCCTGGCTAACAACTCAATTGACATGTAACTCTAGCCAGCTACTGGCCACCTTGGTTTATTGACCGACTGCCTCAGTATCGTACGATAATGTACAAGGCATGGAGAATACCAGGAATATACCCCAAGATGGTCAAGATAATGTTGATGAACAACGACCCTGTGCAACCTCTTTCCAAGAAGACACCCAATGGAGGGAAGATCACAGCGAAGATGATTTTGATGATATCGGAACAAGTGACAGCCATTTTGTAATGACATACCACTACCAGCAAAACGGTAGCTTTTTATAGATTCCGCCGTTTCGTGTTTCATTGCTCAGCCGCACGCCAGCATCACTGCTGTATGCGCGACGGAAAGCAACAATCACAATTGCTGCTTCTTTTGCCAGCCATGCAATGCGCTCATACGGCGTCTGCCCCGGTGTTGGTCCTCTACATTGTCCCCTGCTACCAGCAAGGGGGCCCTCTTCGAGATCTCGACGATAGATTGTTTTGCGGTCGGGGCTTGCTTGCGTTGTCGCTTGAGGGTTGCAAACGGGAAAACGGATGACTGTGTGAGGGGTCGTAGAAACGTGCTCGCCAAGCCGGATGTGAAAGCGGTCACCGTAGTTCGCATTGTGTCTTAAATAGTAGCGCCTTGAAGTGTGTAAACATAGCCGGTAACTGCGTCAAGGGGATACAGGGGTAGCATGCGGGACGGCGCATGCGGGTGACCAGTGCGACAGTGACGTGTGCGACATGGGGCAAGTTAGGCAAGTCGACGGGTCCGGCAAAAACGCCGGCAAAAACGCAAATTCCGAGCCGCGCAAATGCGACTTAGACGACACGAGGCCGGCGACATGCGACAAGGTACCGAATGCGACATTGCAAAATAGATACCACAGTGTCGCACAGTAAATATCAGCACTAACGTTGAATTTTTTTCATTATGATTCACACTATCTAACACTACCACCGTAGGCCAATATCCGACATGTCCGATTTACAGTTGAGCATATTAAAAAAGGTCCACGACAATAATGGTGTGATCGAGAACACCTTGAAGGACTCCCAATTTGCGTCCATCGATGCCAACACTTTGCACTCCAACTTGACCTCGTTGTGGGCCAAGGAAATGATTAACTTCTCCAAGATTGAAATCGACCAATGGACCCTCACGGACGAGGCCGAGTCTTTCATCACCAACGGTGCCTCCCCTGAAGTCCAGGTTGTCGACGAGGTGTTGAAGTCCTTGGAGGCTTTGACCATCACCGACTTGAAGACCAAGTTGGGTCCCATCGGCCTCGTGGGCCAGGGCAAAGCGTTCAAGAACAAGTGGTTGAGTAAAGACGGCGACAAGTTGATCGCTAAGGTGGATAAGTTGCCCCAGGATGTGGTGTTGGACGAGTTAAAGACAATCAAAGCTTCGGGAACGTTAGACGACAAAAAAGAATTGACAGAGTTGAAGAAGAGAAAGTTGATCACCTTGGTCAAGATCGTTGGGTTCAAGGTGGAGAAGGCGGCGAAGTTTGCCTTGGAGATCAAGAGCTACGAAACGGACATCACCGCCGAGATGGTGGCCAACGGAACTTGGAAAGACGCCGAGTTCAAGCCATACAACTTCAACTCCGAAGGGGTGTATCCTCAATCCGGAGCATTGCACCCATTGATGAAGGTCAGGGAAGAGTTTAGACAGATCTTCTTCTCCATGGGGTTCACAGAAATGCCCTCCAACCAATACGTTGAAACAGGTTTCTGGAACTTCGACACCTTATTTGTTCCACAACAGCATCCCGCAAGAGACTTACAAGATACCTTCTACTTGAAGGACCCGGTCAAGGCAGGCATGCCTGAAGACAAGGAATACTGGGAAAACATCAGAGAGGTGCACCAGAACGGTAAATACGGCTCCATCGGCTACAGATACCCATGGAAAGAAGACGAATCATTGAGAATGGTGTTGAGAACCCACACCACCGCCATTTCCTCGGCCATGTTGCACAAATTGGCCAAGGACCCCAAGCCCACCAGACTTTTCTCCATCGACAGGGTATTCCGTAACGAAGCCGTGGACGCCACGCACTTGGCCGAATTCCATCAAGTAGAGGGTGTGTTGGCTGGCTACGACATTACTTTGGGTGATTTGATCGGGTTCATGGAAGATTTCTTTGGAAAGATGGGAGTTGACGGATTGAGATTCAAGGCTGCCTACAATCCATACACCGAGCCCTCATTGGAGATCTTTGCTTACCACAAGGGCTTGGGCAAGTGGGTGGAAATCGGAAACTCCGGAATGTTCAGACCAGAGATGTTGGAGTCTATGGGTTTGCCCAAGAACTTGCGTGTCTTGGGATGGGGTCTTTCTTTGGAGAGACCCACCATGATCAAATACGGTGTTTCCAACATCAGAGAGTTGTTGGGCCACAAGGTGTCCTTGGACTTTATCGAGACCAACCCTGCTGCCAGATTGGACGAAGACTTGGTTTAGCATAGACAGAAATACATAGAAAAAGACCAGACGTAGTCCTCAGTGTGTATTGTGCTGCGCACGACCTGCATTGTGGTGATTGAACTGAGCAGCTGTGTAGAAGGCTGAAAATACCATCTAGCGGAAAGCAAGGCCCGACCACTGCTGCAGACACAGAGGACATGTCACAGGATCAGGTACCCGTTTATGCTGCCAGTGAGCAGCACGGTATTCAGAACGTGAAACCGTACCAATGTCAATGGAACGAATGCAACAGCCAATTCGACATGGAAACGAAGTTTGCATCACATATAGACGACGGCCATCTAGCGCTGGAGGCGACCACAGGCTGTCTATGGAAGGGCTGTGACCAGTATGGCTTGGATCAGCCACTGAAACAGGAGCTTGTGACTCACGTCAAGAACCATTTGGGCGAGGAGTTTCTGTGTCCGTTACCGGAATGTGAAGCGAGGTTTACCAAGACAGAACAGCTAGCAAGGCACATGAAGCAGGAGCACGATCTACAGACCCTCAGTGAGGCGCTTTTCAAGACAAAAGGAGGAATCTACAACACGGAAGAACAGCTCTTAAAGGTCGTGGAGGAGAACCACGAAATGAAGACGCCCTGGTGGTTCAGCAACAGGTTCCTTGAGACGCTCCAGGGAGGAAAGGACGACGGAACCGGCAAGAGACGCCGTTTATCCGACACATACTCTGTGCCGGCCCAGGAGCTCTACCAGTTGCCTGTGGACTTCAAACAACATCGGGTCGCCAATATGAGGTACAAGAACTTTGTGGAGAACAAGAGCTTGCTCTTCGGGCCGGGAATTGCCCCCACGTACAACATGAACATCATCCGGCGCCAGAAGCTCTGGGAGCGATTGGAAAAGAACCGGGGTGAGGAGGACGAACAGGAGGAGGAGCTTGCGATGTTGAATCAACAGTTGCACGACCAGATCGAGAAGGACAGCGACAACATCAAGCGACAATACAAGAACATCCACAATGAGAACCTAGATAATATCGGAGATGTCAGCGAGCTCAAAAGGGTATATTCCCAAATGGAGAACCAATTCCACACGGCGCAGCGGATCAACCAGGTGGTTAGTCAGCAACTCGAGCGGGCGGTGAAGGAGAAAAGACGGTTGTGGCTTGTCAACCAGATGCTTGTGAATGCCAACGTGGAGTTGGGGATTCCTCCGGAGGAGACCCACGGTCCGCAGCGGGTTGCCCGAGACAAGTTCGACGACGAGGTGCTCCACAACTAGGCGAAGCAGGCGTCGGATGTCAGGGCCGGTGCTGCAGGGGCAAATGCTACGCCGAGCCCAGAACCCGCTCTCAGCACGATTATTACGAGGTATGTACTGCAGCATAGCCAATTTTAGTGGCGGATGTAATTTACAGGAGAAATTTTAGCACAGATATAATTGACAATAGGAAGCCCTGGGAGGGGAGCGGACGGAGGTCCAAGGAGAGGGAGATATAATTGAGCTAATCAGAGGATGAGGCAGTATCGTACAGTACGAGGACTGGCGAGAACCACGAGAGGAACGCGAAAGCTGGGCGGACCGACGATGGTGTCTCCCTCGCGTGCGCTGCTGGGAATCTCCTCGACTCCTCCATGGCGGTCGCCTATATTATCTCTATTGTAGGTGAAATTTGATCCAGCGATGATCCGACACAATGCGAGACAATAGGCAGACAAAAAGCGGAATTAGGCGAGGCGACAAGCCCAAGGAGAGGAAGGTGGCTGGGACCGACCGTCTCTACGGAAATGGCCATGGCAGTCCACCCAATCCACCCAATCGACCCGATCGACCCCTCAGCCTCCTCGGTACTCCGGATCCTTATCGCCCCCAGCCTCCACGCGTCCACCTACCTTATTCTACCCTCCCAGGGGACATAACTTCACTCGCACAATGTGGAAGGAAATTTGCGAGTTTGCAGTGACCTCAAGCGCTTGTCTATTGTGTTGATAACACAACCTCAGCACCGAATAAACTGGTTGCTCACGATGGTGGCGATGAAATGTGGTCTTTGGTGGGGAACCCACGTCAACACGCTCCGGTCCACGCCAAACCCACTTTGCAAAAGCTTAGCAATCCCGCGTTTCCCACTTTCCCACCCTTCCTAGTTACCACCATCCACACCGATCCACACCAATACACACCCAACTCATCTCCATTCACACGCTCCATGCATGTGGCGATAATATCACAATAGCTAAGCTGCTTCGTCGCTGCCGGCTTCCTCACCGAAGGTTGCCGTGCTCCTTGTTAGATCCGGCCGCATATCTGGACCAGGCACAATAGCCCCATTTACCCAATGCGGACAATTGTCAGGGAGATCGTCGCCGTTATCAAATGTCTATTTCGAGGTAACATGGCGACTGACATGACCTTTCAGGGATGCGTGTAAACAATGCCACCTGTGGACCGTGGCGGGGGGGCACACTGCTATATAAGGCAGAGGTTATCCGTCGCTCTGTTTGCCAGCACCATGAACCTCGAGCTCGACGCCTGGTCGTGGGGAGACGGCCTGGAGCCCAAGCAATCCTCCGTGTCGTGCCCCACGCTACTTTCTCCCATGTCCACTCCACCGGGTGCTGTGCAGAGCCGTGCAGTTGCAGAAAGATCCACATACAAACGGGGACACATCCACAAGCCCCGTGCTGACGGGGGGTCTCTCCACAGAGCTGTGGAACCGAGCTTTTCCTCGCCTCGGAGCCGTCTTCCGTTAAAGCCTTCGGTCACGATCGCCTCCATCGATAACTACATCCATTTCCAGAAGCCGTCCAAGCGCAAGCTGCCCCAGTACCTCGCCACACCTGACGACAAGAAGCGCAAGGTGTCGACCTCGTCCTCGATTTCTGACATCACCACGGTGTCGGACATTTCCGAGTCGTTGTTCTTTGACCTGCTGCTTGCGGACTCGTCCCTTGCCTCCACCACTACCACCACCACCTCCTCCTCCTCCACCGCCAACTCATCGTTATCGCTCGTGGACTTCACAGACAGAGAGTTTTCCGACTCGCTCTTGTCGCTCGCTCGAGAAGACTTGGACCTTTCGCTTGCCAATCTCGAGGACTTTATTGATATTTGAGCACCATTCTACCCAGGTCGCTAATCCCGATTTCCTTCATTTCTTCTCCCACTCCTCGGCTGTACTAACCTCGTTGCCACTGAAGCCTGGTGCTTCCTGGAGTTATACTCTGCATTTCCATCTAGACATGACCACGGACCTCATAGCTCGCTATGCGTATATAGATAATCACGGATACTACTTCATATTATACCACGATGGGCTAGCTAGACCACAAGTAATAAATATACCTTACACACATAGATATAAGTTCAAATTTAGTGCATACTGTCTTTCACAGTGTAGGTTAACATTGTTAAAGTACCTTCTATTTTTAAAACTTTTTGCGTCGGGTCGAATGCCACTATATAACCCAGGAATAAAATTTATCTAAGCGAAATCTCCTAATAGTCCGTACTTAACTAAGTGTTTATTAATGTAATTGCCGTGGTCTATAATTTAGTTCAGACATTGTGCATATTGCATATGTAACCGCAACCAGCGGGCATATCTATTTAGCGCATCCTGTGCATAGAACTACACAAATCCTATCAAGAAATCTCAAAAAGTCCCTAACTGTCTTTAATGTTTCTAAATAACCATACTGAGGTGTCGTCTTGTGTGCGCTTACTCTTTTCGCCGAGCCAAAAATTAGAGATATAGTGAATTTGACACATTGAAAGATGTAACGGCTTAATGGCGGGCGACAATATGTCAATACCCACATGTGCATCCATAGCTCGTCATGATATTAGACAAGCCCGATCAAGATCGGACCGGTCTTTGGCGACCTGATTCCTTCTATTTATATCTTTAATTATGTGTGTTTTCATTTCTAAGTGCCACCTTCAAGCACACGTGGCTATACCAATGGGTGTGAATGATCTGGTAACCAGGAGGCCTCAGTAATGAAATGATGGTTTTCTGTATCGAAATGGTTTTTAGACTGGCGAGAATATGTCAGGGTACTTGATTGTCGCTTGTGCAGTGGACGTGCGCCAGGGTATGCATTTCTATCGCATGAGACCTCGGAAATATGCGCGTCGCACATTGGGTGGCTTCTCGCTTGGAGAATAATTGACGTGTGTTCCTCTTTATGGGGTCCACGATGAGATTCGATTCCTAATCCACCGTTAATTAAGAAGGTGTTCTCCGGCCCTCCTTCAAAATTACCTCATAAATATGAGAGACTACACCCTTTCTTTAATCGACAATTGCAGTCTCCACAATAAGCACACTGAATCGTGATAGCGAGATGGCCCATGCTGAAAATTTTGTGGTCAGAACGAACGAAGATTCTGGTAACGACGCCAGGACACAAAGCATTTCAAGTATGACAAGGGCGTTAGAGAAAACGGTTGGCCAAAGGTCCCTCCATGAGAGACATGATAACGATCTTCTGTGCTGGCTTCTCTTTGATTTCTGTGCCTCGTGCAGCCGGGTGCAAAGGAGTGCAGATCTAGAAAGCCTATCCACGTGTAGCATACATTGCTTGCGCCGTATGAAACCGGCACGTCTGCTACAAGGTGACTCTTGTGGCTTTAACAACTGCGATTGGGACACGAAGCCGTATTTTCTTCAGTACCAACTTTTTTTCACCTTTAAATGAAAACCCTCCGCTGCAGTAAGAGTGCAGAGCACATACCTAGTAGATCTCGGGAAAGCTATTCGTTGCTTTCCTAAAATATTCTAAGAATGGGTTTATCACAATAGTAAAACGCTACGAATCAAAACAGAATTTAATTCGTCCTATTAAGCACATTGTTTTTTTTGCTAAATTCAGGTGTGGCCTATTAACCTTGAATTTGCAAATGCGTGGCAGTATGAGAATCCAAAAGCATTTTAGGTGTCTATTATTTCCATTCTTCGCATTTCATCCGGGACTCCAAGCGCAAAGCATGATTGATGTGACGGAAAAAATAATTTCATATTTTCACCTATTATCGATGAACGATACTGGAGGATACAACTAGTCATAGGTTATTTAGCTGAGGCTATGACATTAATTCAAGCCGATGCTGGACACCACAAGAGCATAGTAGGTGCCTAGGTGCCTCGTAGAATCCTAGACATATCTGGATTGCTCCAGCCATGGCATTCCAAATAACCCATGGGTATGCTAGGAAGAATTATCAGTCTTTCTAGTCAAATTTTCAAATCCAGGAAGACATTTCTAACTTTCAACAAATTGAAATCTATTCGGATTACTTCATTTTCCTCTCACTCTCCAACAACGGCTCCAATGCCATGGGAAGAAGCGTTGCCGCATCTCCCTTGAACCCCCACGTATTTGGAGTCCTTCCCGACATGATATCCTCGTCTATATCGGTGTTGAACACCGCGACTTTTCCTCCCTTGTGTCGTATTCTCTCGACATAGCTGTTCGCAGGATAAACCGTTCCACTGGTACCGATAACAAGCACCAAGTCGACGGTATCCTCTTCGATGAAGTTGTCGATCTTGTCGATGACCTGAAGCAGGAGAGATTCGCCAAACCACACCACTCCGGGCCGCAAGAGCTCGTGACACACAGGACAGCTCGGAAGCTCCAGCTCCGGAATCTCCTTAACCGGACGGAACTGGGGCGAGATGCTGTGGTCCCCGTCCTCGTCCCCATCCCGCCGCTTCCGAGCACTGGTATCGAACTCGTACTCGGTATCCCGCAACGCTGGGGTCAATGGATTAGTGAAGTTATTCCGCTCAACATAATTACAGGTGAAGCTGGTACACCTCAACTCAAAGAGAGACCCATGAAGCTCGTGGAGATTGTGCTGGGGATGACCGCTCCTGCTCTGGAGCCCGTCAACGTTCTGGGTGATGGTGATGTGCTGGGCTCCCTTGATTTGGGCGAGCTGCGAAAGGGCATGGTGGCCGGGATTGGGCTTCGCCTTCAAAGCACTGAACCGCCGCCACGAGTAAAACTGCCACACAAGTCCCGGGTCGATGTAGAAGGCGTCCGGAGTCGCCAAGTCGATCATATTAAAGTTCTTCCAGAGACCCTGGGTTCCGCGAAAAGTGGGAAGACCAGAAGACACAGAGAGCCCGGCTCCAACCAATGCCACGATCCGCTTGGACGCTCGGAGATGGTCTTGAAAATCTGCTAGTGACATGGGCACGGTGGTGGTGTCATTTGATGAATGCTTGTGGTTTTGCCTATGGTCTACTGCTTGTCTGAGTGCACTAAAAATTACATGTATACTATACAGTCCATACTGAGTCCTATTTAAGGGAAAACACCAGGATTATGACCGGAGACTCAACACCACTTTGGAGGTCCACTCTCTTGTCTTGTGATCCATCTTCCTCGGTTCCCTACTTTCTGGACGCCTTCCACGCCAAGTACTTGGCTGAGTGGCCAAACTCCACGCTGCTGTTGGTGATTATTCTGTTTCCCCGGTTGGCAATGGGTGGAGCACGGTAAAACACAATGTCTGCTGGACCCGTTAACTTGGCTCTCTTGTTGATGTGTTCACTAATTTCCGCTAGCCCAGTAGCATCTTCCACCGCGTACGAAAGAACTCCTCCTGCTAACATGGTGGAGTATGCAGACGTCACCGCGTGATAGTTGGTGCCCTCGGGAACCAAGTTTGTTGGGGCACTACTGTCGGGTGCTCTGAAAAGCTGCTGGTGTTGCTGGTGCTGCAACTGCTGGAGTTGCTGTTCCTGGAACTTCTTTTGCTGGTTCTCTTGTATCTGCATTTGCAACAGCTTATAGGAGTTTGGAAGATACGAGTTGTTCTCTTCGTACGAGTTGAGAGCATGGCTGGTCTCTGTGAGAGTCATACTGCCAGACGAATGGAGTGGTGGGTGTCCTGTGGTGTAGATGGTGGTAGTTGCTCCACCTCCTCCCTTCAATTGCGAGATTGGAGTGAAAAGGTACGCTTGACGTCCCGAAACTGGATCATCGTGATCTGGCATACGGGTGACATTAGGACTTGAGATGTACTGACCCAAGTCATCATCTGGAACTGGTGGTGCGAGATACACCAGGCCCGCCAATGGAGGAGAATCATTGTGTGGACCTTGTGTTGGCTCACGAATACGCATTCCAATGTGGGCGTCAGCTGGCAACAACGATTTGATGGGCGACTCGTATTTGATCAACTTTCTTGGCTCTGTCAATGGCACTAGTGGTTGTTCAAAATTATCTCTGACTTCATCTGGCAAGCACGCCTTCCACGTTCTGATACGGTTGAAGACGTGACTGGATTCGTTGTACCTGAATTCGCAGATAAACCATGGAGCCCCCTGAGGCACCACTCCATCAGGCAAATCACCCTTCTGGTAACGGGTCAAGAACACCACGTAACAGGGTCCGACGATTTCATTTACCAAGTGATCCCGATATTGACCAGTCTTGCATACCTCGTTCTCAAAGAATAATCTATCTGACTTGTGACAAGTCTGTTCGGGTCTATAGTACCAACAAACATTAGTGTACCTGTTGCCATCTTCGGTGGACCACAAACGGAAAATCTGACCGACAGTAGGCTTTTCTGGATCATTATGATTTGCAATTAAAACCCAGTCACCAATCTTGTAGGTATAGCCATTCACGTCCAACGAGTCCAATGGATATCTGATCACACCGTCATTGCCTGAGGTGGTTTGTCCTATCAATTCTCTATCACTCTTATTGATTTCTTGCTGAATTATAATTTGGGCTTCTTTGTTGAAGTTGACAAAGTCAACATATTCTTCACTGTAAGGGTCGGTTTCATAGTACATTTGGGCGTTGGCGAACATAACATCCAAATCGTGAATGAACTGCTCAACATTGGTATATTTTCTTGTTCTCACTTTGATTTTGATTTCGTTCAAACTCACAGGATTGGGAATACGATTGTAGTAATCTCCATAGATTTTAGCATCCGGCAATTTTTCGAAATGTTGTGTCAACAGTCTGTTTTCATTGTTGGGATCGCGGAGTTTCTTGAACTGCTTTAAAATGAGCTTTATTCTGGTCTCGAACGGCTTATCGATGATGGGAGGTCTTCCTCTTCTGATTCCGCTTTCTGCAGGCTTCGACGTCTTGCTATACGAGGGGGTTGGGGTACTCAATTTGCTCACCATGTTGGGTAAATATGACGACTGTGCACCACTCTCCGCAGCCCGCCCTGAAGGATAGTTCGAAATAGGGGTGGAAACGTATTCTGACTGAGGCGTGGTGCTCTGTTCGTATTCCCTAGGCTCGGCATGTTCGTTGAAATGGAAATCGTCCGCAGTGAGCTTGTCTCCCACATCGTCTGGCAAATCTCCCAAAATTGGGTACGCCAACGAGGCGTGGTTGGGCAAGCTGCGGTCCGAGGTCAACTTGGGCAACACCATAGTCAAAACAAACTGCTTCAATATAAGCGCATGTCTGTAGAAGATGGAGTCCCTCCTGTTGTATAATCTAGCATTCCACGATACCAATGCGAGGTCGTCAATGAACTGCTGGGCATTTTCGTAGTTGAACTTCTTGATCTTGCGGCCTATAGCGTGTAACGAAAGAGGGTTCAACACAACCTTGTAGTAGTCTGTTCCGGTACGCAGCGGCAATCTATGGAAGGTCTCGGATACATTGATTCCGTTCTCCTCCACGAGATAAAGACGGTCCAAAAGCCCTTGGAGCCTTTTCGCGAGCTTCTTTTTCTCTCTATCAGACATTGTCGTTATGGTTGTTGATGGCGGCCATAACGGGCTGGTATAGTTCAAAATTCGCGTGGTGCGCGCACGACTATTCTCTGTGGTTGCCACAATGCCATTTGCTGCAAATGCATTTCTACACTTCTGATAACTATGGGTTTCGTTACATTATATATTCTATATACCGGAAACACACTCCAGGTATCTATGCCTGCTGGGACCCTTTTCCCGAGCAAGGCCGAATCTCATTGGTTTGACTCACAAATAGGCAACTCAAAATCAAACCGTTTTCTCCCACTCACTTTTATGGTACAGGTATAATCATATTTACTCAGCTGGGTTACCAAACAACCCCCAGTACGATTCAACTCCGTATGGGCCCGGGTTCTTCCAGTAGTCGTTGTACATGGTGAAGGCGATGATCTGGTCTCCCATGGTGGAAACCAAACTCTTCATCGCAGCCACTTGGTTTTGAACAGAAGGCACACAGTTTCCGAAGGTCTGTCCCTGGGTAGGCCAGCCGGTCTCGGTGATCAAAATTTGCTTGGAGCCGCCACAAGCGTTCCGCAAGTTTTGAATCTGCTGCTGTTGCCATGGACCCGAGTCCGAGGGGTCGACATTTCCTGACCAGTATGGGTGGGAGTTCACCGCAAGGTAGTCAGAGTATCCACACAACTCAGGGTGAGCAACCACTGCCACCAATGTGTCCACAGACACAACGGGGCCCGTGTATTGTGGGGCATTCAGCTTCAACCAAGACCTGGCATAGTTAATGGCACTGCCGATTTGCGATGGGCTGGCTGTGCCTGCGTTGACCTGTTCGTTGCCGATGGCGATGGTATGCACTGCATCCCAGCCACGGCTAGATCCCGAAATCGCTTGCTTGATATCACTCAAGCCGCTGCCAATACTTCCATTGTCAATGTTCCAGATTCCCAAGAACAATTGCTGGGATCCACTCATGGATGCCAACACATTCTCAACACAACTACAGTCAGTGCTGTACAATCTGATGACGTCATATCCGCTCAAGAGCGCTATGTCTTGTGCAACATCACTAGCACTCTTACACTGGTTGTTCTTGGTGTATGGAGAATAGGTAATACCCTTGGAACCCTGGGCAGCCGCAGCACCAGGCGCGGATCCGGAGGGAAAAGGTTCGTTGTTTCCAGAGGGTTGGGATGAGGAGCTTGGTTTGGATGGCAAGAATGGAAGGCTTGGTGGTGGAGGTGCATTCACCAAGCCGGTGGCATCTGGGGTGTTTCCGTTATTGGATACTGCAGCGGTCGAGGTGGGGCTTGTCCCCACTTGTGGTGCCGAGTAAGCTGGGGAAGTGTTGGTTGGGGTAGTGGGGGTATTATTGGAGTCATCGTCACCAGTTCCGAACAAAAAGGCAAAGAGACTCTTAGCGTCGGAGAAGAGAGAGTCCGAGGATGAAGCAGCGCCCGAGTTTGATATGGCAGGAGAGTTCGCGGCAGGGGCTGGTGCGGCGGCTTGGGTGTTAGCGGGAGCTGCTGGTGCGGCAGGCTGGGTGTTTGCTGGAGCAAAGTTAGCAGCTGGGGTTGGAGATGGACCCTTGTTGGTTATTGTTTGGGTTGTGATGATGGTCACAAATTGAAACAACCCTACTGGTGCAGCCTGCACTGTGACCATGGATGCCAAAATGGCGGTCAAAACTGAATGGGAATACCTCATTCTTTCAAGGAAGGTGACGGGATGTCTAGCAGTAACAATCGAAGGAAAGGATTAGGGTAGGACTGTGAATGCTAGTCAGGCTAGGAATGATGAAGTAGTCTGGAGCCAAGGACCGAACAATCAGTAAGTACTGAGACACTGAGAAACAATCTAAATGCCAGGAAAATCGCAAAATATATACTGAAATGGGACCTCCTATGCTGGTGACTAGGTACAGAGCTTCGCCTGCGGGTCAGATCGTATACCCTTCCATTATAGGCTAGAAATTGATTGACATTTCCATTACTTTGCCTAATTAGGCCATGCTTTTCGCAGTAAAATGGAATTGCCTAATTAGGAAATAGCGGTGTCTCTCATTGCATGCCTCGTCTCTAAAGACTGATCAAGAGTGCTTGTTGCAGTAGCAATGTAATTAGGGCTCGTGGGCCCAGTCACCGATGACTGTATCAAAGTAGCAACGTTCTTCACGATATCCAGAGCCCGAAACAACATCGATACAAGCTAAAAACTGGCTGCGAATGCCTTCAAAACTTGGAACATGTGCTTAATTCTAAGTCCGAAACTAGCATGAGCCTGCCCGCAATATTCGCGGACGCTGCCGTGGAGACCCCGCACAGAGGATGACTTTTTGCCGTTTTCTTCGCCAAGTTGGCTTAGGAATATGGACCTTTGCCAAATCGGGTAATGACAGACTATGACCTGTATGAAGGCTCGGCGAGCCAACTCGGGCACACTATCTATCAGAAATTAAGAACGTTGCGATAGAAGCAAAGGGAAATTTACGGTCTGCAAGATTCGGCTAGGATCTAGTTTTCGGAAGTGGCACACGCCGGGAGTCCGGGGCTCAGAAGTGAGGTTTTCCTCAGTAGGAAGTATCACCAGTAGAAGTACTTGACAACTGATGAGGCTTAAAGTCAGGTACTTTACACATTTGTGGGGTCGTTTCACAGAACGCTGTCTATTATACACATGCTAGTTAGCGGAAAAGCTTGGTGATATACCAGAAAATCACCAACATAATTATCACACAGCCCCAAAAGAGCCATTTGTCCTGTTTGGCTCTCTTCTCCACACTTCTGATGGTTCCTTGACTCACTCCCAAGGTGATGAGACTCTCCTCAAATTTCAGCTGAAGTTTTCGCAACGTCTCGTTCTGGTCGACGATGTCTTCGAATGCTTGCTGCCCCATTTCCAAGATGTGGTCCAATTGACTGGACCCTCTGGCCAATGAGTTTCTTTCGTTGTAGAGTCCCTCCTGATACGACATCGACTGTTGCGCCTGGGCCTGTTGCTGGGAATCTTGTGCAATGTATGGATTTTCCGAGGTCTCGCCATGGTGTGTTCGTCTTCCGAGAAGTTCCTGCTTGTTGCTCTCGAGAAGCATGGTCTCCCGCTGCTCCTTTAAGCTATCGAATTTTGAGGTGAACGACTGGAGGTCTTCCTTGAACTTGGCTAATCTGCCCTGATGCTTCGCACTGCTCTCGTCGTTGCCGTTCTGTTGCACCAAGTCGCCATACTCTTTGATGGTCTTGCGAAATGCGGTTATTGAGGTAGTAATGGACCCTTGCAACGACAATGGTGACGTGGACACGTTCTTTTCAAATGCTGTTAGGTCCTTGCTGATAAGCTGGGTCTGCTTGATCCCATGGTTGAATAAAGAGTTCATGGTGGAGATGTCGACACGTTTGTTTGTGCGTTCGCAAACTGCGCGTTATGTGTATTGTGATTATACACGATCGAGCATCACCACCCTGAATGCTTGGGAAGGTACCAAAATAATTACGACTCCGAGGAGCATCTTGGAACTGATACAATGTGAGCTGTGCTACGAATTCTTGAGGTTCTGAGACATTCTGTTGTGTATTTACTCGGTGGGCTGCTGTCCAGACCCAGCGATGGATCAGGATTAGCGGGGATATTTGGGATAAGGGTGCAGTCTAAGCACACGATGGTAACCGGAGATCGTAGCAAGTATCCAAACCCCACAATTGTCTGTAGTGTGGAAGCCTTAGGCGCGCTCTTTGGGTGTATTCTGTGCTATGTGGAGTTTTCTCCCAAAGCGTGTCGTGTTGTGAATGTAGGAAAGCCGTGGAACCTACCCAAAGAATCTGACGAAAGCCAAAAGCAACGCAAAGGTACCCGAGGAGACACCAATCAACCACTGCATCACCTGGGTCTTGACAGACTTGATTTGCATTTGCATGTTGGCAATCTCCTCGTCGATCCGGGTATATGTGTCCTCGATCTTCAGCTCGTGAATGGAGCTCTCTTCCCTGATGCGGCCCTTCTCGAGATTCAAGTCTAGCCTCACTCCCGCCTGGTTCTTGGTGATTTCCTCCTTCAACCTATTCTTGAGGTTGGTCAAGTCGGTCCTGAGGTTTTCTTGCTCCTTCTTCAAGTTGGTGAACTCCGACTTGTCCATTGTTTGGAGCTCTCCCTTGAGCTTGGCAAAGTCCACCTTTTGCTGGTACGCCGTTGACGACAACCGCTCCTTGGTGACCAAGTTGTTTGTGATGGAGAATATCCCGTCGTTGATGGCCTTGTTGACTATGTTTACCGCGGTCTCTGCCTGCTTGGTATTGAAGCCTCCGTCTTCAAGCGACTTGACAAACTTCTTGGTGTCAAACTTGGTGATTGCTGATATGGACCGTATTGGCTTGCGGAACACCGTCAATCTAAGGGGAAGGCGACGTTGGCAAACGAGCATGTTCAGCAGAGTAATTCGGGTGATATGGTTTGCAATGGACGTTAGAAAGCTTCTCTGTTGCTGAGGTGCTGTCACGAGTAGCTGTGTACTTCTTTGAGTTGTGTAGTTGTTCTTGTATGTAAATATATCTTAGCCGCGCGATTCTTCTATATAATCTGGGCTACTCAGCAACTAAGGGTCTGCTGCAACTAAACACTAATTAGGGTGCTTCTATATCTGTGCCGGGGCATTTGCACAAGTGCATGGTTACCAGTCCCATCTGTTCTTCGCATTTTGCAGTGTGGTGAAGTTTTTGAAACTTTCCCCCGAATCAGTATCTGCTCATCTCGTACTTGTCGAGCGTTTCCACCAGGTCACTTTCAGTTCCCCCAAACTTAAAAAGGATCATGTTTCCAAGGACTACTCGTTACGTTGCTCAAAATCTGAGCCGCTTCCCTCTATTGAGGCTGGATTTGACGGCCTCCGGGTTTCATCTCCTCAGATACTACTCCAAACCTCCCAACCATTCCAAGCCCAGTTCCATTGACGAGTTCAACAAATCAAAGACACAGTATCTGTTTGGTCACAATTTCAGTAGTTTGGATGAGCTCGACAAGCAAATCAACCCTGAATCTCAAAACTCCGGTCCTGGACCCACCAACTCCGGCAATTTACATAAACGCATTAGACTGAACTTCGAGCAGGAGGAAAATGACATCAACGCATTAATCGAAAAGGATCCACGGCTTCTCAGTCTCAAGCCGGGCTCTCCAGAGTACAAGGACATGTTACACAAGGTCCACGAAGAGTACATGAAGTTCCAAAACGATAGTCGCAAGAAATACGAAAGTCGAGAACGGTGGAAGGGGGTGGCTGCCGGTGCTCTTTTGCTAGTCGGAGTTGTTGCTGGTCACCAAATATTGACAAACTACGAATACGTCAAGGGTCAATTCAAATCTAGATTTATCAACCCTTTGGGCCAATCAAGGGCATCTGATTTGTCAGATCCCAAAAAGAACACCAAAAGCATCAACAATTTGCTTGAGAAGCTCAATAAAGAACTCGATGAAATCTACTTGAACGGGATCAAAAACTCAAGAGAACACTCAGGTCTTTATCTTTTTGGCAGTCCTTCAAATAAGAAATTGCCTACGCGGTTGAGCTTTTTTGACGATGTCATCATCAAGGATGTCAAGATTTTATCCGATTATCTCATTGTAATTGACTCCAAGGGTAGAGTTTTCCATTTCCACAAGCAATTGAAAGAACCTCTATTAACGAAACTTCCGTTCTCTGTGGAATCGTGTACTGTTTCTAATGATATGATTTATTTCTTGACAAACAGGGGTGAGGTCAAGTACATGCCACGCCTAGACAAGAGCGTCCCGTTCGAAGCCGTCAAGTCCAGGAATTGGGTGGGACTTTCGCAGCATAACCTTTACAATGAGATATCCGTTGAGGGCCCAGTAAAACAATTATCATCTGGGAAAAACCACTTACTTATGTTGACCAAAGCTGGAAAGGTCTTTGTTGTTAATACTGTTCCAATGGATCTGCCGCAGTTCAAAAACTTGGGACAATTTGGCATGCCTAACCTTTCCCCGTTCGCCGAAAAGAGCACCAACATCCCCATCAACAAAGCAATTGAAGTCACCTTGTTGAATAATGAGGTGGTGAAACAGAAGAACGGATCAAGACTGCTTATTCCAAGGATCTTTTCATCTATAGCCTCCGGAGACTACCACAATATTGTCGCTGATGATCATGGGAATATCTGGACCTGGGGGAAGAATCTCTACGGCGAGTGTGGCATTGATGTAAACTACAAAACAGATTACCAGCCTATCCCTAAGAAGGTTTTCACCACCTCGGACTATAAGAGCATTGCTTCGGCGATCGTTCCAAGAGATAGTAGGGCGGAAGAATTCAAGGTATCGAACGTATTTGCTGGAAGCGAATCCTCCTATGCTGTTGTTCAGTTCCAGGACCATAGGGACCCTCAAGGTGATCAAGATTTTTTGATCGGCTTTGGAAATGGTATCAAAGGACAGTTAGGCAGCAACAAATACCTTCATGTTAGCTCCAGCCCACAGCTTGTTAAGACGATTACGAATTTGACAGAGTACGACGAAAAAACGCAGTCTGTTGCAAAAATTGGTATCAAGTATGTTAGCGTTGGTGACTCCCACGTCTTCGTGACTTTAAATAATATTGGCAATAAGGACGTTCTCGCGTTTGGGGACAACGAGCATGGACAATTAGGAAATGGAAAGAATGTTAAGACATCTAGACCCATTCAAATTCCCCAGCTTATTGAGCCTGCTGACGTCGAAGGTGTCAACGACAAAGAGAAGCAAAAAAAGAAATTGGCACGCCGACTCAGCGAAGTGGTCAACAGTAGATTGGAGTTGTTGGACAACTACAAACTAAATGGCAAGGGAAAGAACGTGGAGCAAGTGATTGTTGCTGGAGAAGGTGGTTCAGCCATTTTCTATAAATTAAGGTGATCTGAAAAGTCAGAAAACAAAATAAATCGTGTCCATAGTTTGCAATAAACCAGGGAATTATTAGATTCTGTAGAGAAAGGTACTGAGGAATAAAGTACGATAAAAACAAGACATTATACGAAGTTAAGGGCCAAAAATATAAAAAGAATTCCGATACCGGGAGTCGAACCCGGGTCTGCTCGGTGAAAGCGAACCGTGCTAGCCGTTACACTATATCGGATATTAATGAGAATTGTAAGTGGTATGAAAAAGTAGCGATGAGATGGCTATGCTTTCTTACGTAATCGGATCTGTATGCAGTATATGAGACCTTCGTTCAACACGGCTATAAGGATAGTTTAGAGCGATAATTGCAGGTCTGTAATTCTGACAGACCCATTAGAGTTGCTAATGCTGATTATTATGTGCTATTTAAAGAGGGTTACTCGGATTTTGGAAATGCCTCCTTCTTGAAATATTTCAAATTTTGACAAAAATCTAGATACCTGAGAAAATGAAAGAGAAAAGTAATCAAACTGGCTTTTGAAGCTTCAATTCGATCCACGCTTGGATTATACTTGTAGAGAGATGTCTAGTTCACAGTGATGTTCTCGTTAGAATTCAATGTCTATCCCTAGTTAATAAATGTTACGAGCACGGACACGAGTTCATGCAGTACGGTTTGGAGAATATCGAGCTGAAGCGGAAACCACGGGTTTTCGTCTCCCTATGCGGCTGGACCAGCAGGGCAACTACAGCTATGTTGAGAAATAACTCTGTCGGTGTCTCTATGCTGAAACAAAATTAATTGTGAATTAGTCTATCACTTACAACTTGAAGAGGTCTCTCAAGATCTTAATGGTGTCGTCTGGGCTGTTGACAGCGTGACCAATGGTTCTTGGGTCGTTGTAGATCTCGTAGTCGTTACCGCCCTTGTACGACTTGTCACCGAAGAAGTGGATATTAGCAAAGTGCTCGTCCTCAACGTGTTGCAAGCAGTAGGTCTTGTCCCATCCGGTAGGGAACACGTCGAAGGAGATCTGGCCACCAATGGAGTAGGTCAAGCCGAGGTCTGGGAAGTTTTCCTTGAGGGCGTTGACCATGTTCTCTCTGATCTTGTGGATCTTGTCGTAGGCCTCATACTCGTTTCTTTCCTGGGTGCTGGCGTTTCTTCCCACAGGCGACACGTTGATCATACCGTTTCTGAACTCAATGAAGGTACCTCTTCTTACAGGAAGGTCGATATCACTCAAGTATCTCAAGATGAACTTAACCAACCTGTTGTACTTCTCTTCGCCGATCCATCCGATGAAAGACTGCGATGCCAACTCCTTACCCAACTTGTACGCAGTCAATCCGTTCTCGGAGAAGCAGTAGTCGAAGTCTTGCAACACGGTGGCGCCCAACTGCTCCACTTGCTTCGATAAGTCGGAACCGCCGACAAAGCCAATGACAACCTTTTGTCTCAATTTCTTCAAGGTTTCTCTCATCTCGTCGGAGATGGTTAATCTGGCGGGGGTAAGTGTACCATCGACATCGAACAAGACCAAGGTCTTGGGGTCTTCCTTGCTGGCGAACGACATAATTGTAGTGTAGGGTCTAATACAAAATTACAAGGAAAAAATCCAGTATAAATAGTGAACAGCGCATTGACGCGTGGGCGAAAATCTTGAATACGAGGTATGCGGCGTGTTGAGCCACAAAGATACAAGAGGGTATTAATAAATTATGACACACAAGATAAGATATCAAGACGATGCAAGCTTCGGCCAGTCATCTACACGTGCAAAGGGGAGCTCATTGATTTAGAAACTAAACACTACACTTAAGCAGTAGCTTGGTACTGGTAGTCAGGGAATTGCTTCAAGTTAGCTTCCAAGTTACCCTTCTTGGTCAAGAACTTGACGTAAGCACCGTCGTCCTTAACTTCACCGTTGTTCTTCTTGGCAACGTATTCATCTCTGTTCAAAGGAGTGAAACCCCACTTCTTGGAGATAATAATCTTCTGTTGACCTGGGAACTTGTATCTGGCTCTTCTCAAACCTTCAATAACGACGTCCTTGTTGGAGTCCTTGGTTCTGGCAGACATGATGACTTGGCCAATGTTGACTCTAGCAGCCAAACCGTGGGGCTTACCCCAGGCACCTCTCATACCTTGTTGCAATCTATCAGCACCGGCACACGACAACATCTTGTTGATTCTCAAAACGTGGAATGGGTGGACTCTGACTCTCAAGTGGAAGGATTCTCTACCAGACACCTTGGTGATGTACTTGTTGGCACAGATACGGGCGGCTTCCAAGGCTTCCGAAGACAACTGTTCCAATTCGTTGGAGACCAAGTGGACACACAATGGGAACTCGTCGACAGGGGCCTTCTTTCTACCCAAATCGTAGATTCTGATCTTGGCGTCTGGGACAGCTCTGTTGTATCTAGACTTTGGGTAAGGCTTGTTCTTACAGTATCTGTAACATCTAGCAGGTCTTCTAGGCATTTTGGCTGGGCTGTTAGTAAAATTCGAAGTGACGGCAACTTCCGCTTTTATACCAATGCTCTCCGTGACTCATGTACTTAGCCCCTGCTTATTTAACACCACTAAAAAAATTTTCATTCTCACTGCTGCTTACAAATAGTAGCAAGGCAAGGGGAAACGGCTTCAGGATAGGGATAACGGCGGGAACCTAACTTCCTCGCCAGTACTAGTACGGGAAGGACTTCTCGCAACGGATTCGTGTGATTCTATTGGAACATACCTTATTAAACTTGTAGTTGGAAATCAAGAAGAAGGGGGAGGGTTTTGTATAAAATCTTTTTAGTCGCACGCTGCGGCGGAACCCTCGGAGTTTGTACTGCGGTACGGATGTTTGAGTGATCGGCTTACAAATAGGTCAAGCACGTGATGTCAGTGACTGCTTTTCCCCGTGGCGGTCAAACACCACGTGATCGGATATCGCATCAAATTCTGCTCATCGCAGCCACTGTACCACTCAGTAGACAGCGATGGGCAGATACAGTGTGAAGAGATACAAGACAAAGAGAAGGACGCGGGACCTCGACTTGATCTACGATGACATGTCGTCACGCGACTCCATCTCCAGACTCAAAAACCAGCCGCTTGACGAAACCAAGCCTGGCTTGGGTCAGTATTACTGCATCGAATGTGCCAAGTACTACGAGAACCAGCCCAGCTTGGACAGACACCTCAAGGGCAAGCCCCACAAGAGGAGAGTCAAGGAATTGTCGAAAAAGCCCTACACTAACCTCGAGTCCGAGGCTGCTGCTGGTGTCAATTTGAACAAGTTCATGGAATCCGTGGAAAAGTACAAAGCATTGGAACAGCACAAGCTGGAACACAAGGAAGAGATCGACCAATTGCTCCATGAGAGGAAGGACAACTTGGACGCCATCATCACTGGTATTCCTTCGGAGGAGTTCCTGAAGAAGGAGGATCAGATGGCCGAGTAACCAGACCATCCAGAAAGAACCAGATCAAAGGCATGGAACCATCGCATCTTGCAACAGAGAGACCAGATACGCTATTGCAAGCCAAGAACGAACTCAGCAGCACGGAAGGATACTTTTCGCCATGCAATTTGTATACGACCCAGAAAGGAGACCCTGGAAAAATTCAGCATACCCAACAAGAAGCGTCTTAGTACTCGGGAGCCTCACTGTACACTAGTTTATTTCTTCATTCGCATGTTATTTAAGTAATACGAATAAATTTCGAAATTTTTGAAACGACTGGATACAAAGAGAGGAAGACAACTGGAGATTAATTAGAGAATAATCAGAGCATGATAGGAGAACAGACAACGGCCGCTCTGCCCTACCCGATTGTGTGTCAGCAAGAGGTCGCTATGGACATCACTAGATCTAGTCACCGATACGGTCCTGCACACAAACATATGGGGTTATATCATGATGGCAACTCAGAGTTGCATCCGTTATCATGAGACTAAGATTACGATCTAAGCAAGCGACAGCGACCATCTCGATCAACGCAAGAGAAGCGTTGAGCAGTCTTCTCTACCAGATCAACGCAAACGAAGACTTGAAACCGTCCTCCTCCGCCACCATAATTGCCATCAAACATGGCTTTCCCCCAAAGGCAATTGACCTTACGACAGACTCTACAGTTTCCATAGAGAACAGCGGAGTCAAGGATGGTGATCAGCTCATAGTGGAGTTTTCCGGCAGCAATTTGTCCGGTAACCCATCTGCTGTGACCTCATCTCATACCACTTCATCAACGTCCAAGAGGAAGGAACAAGATCCCCTGGTGGCGCTGCAGGTTCTTTCCGGGGATGCGGACCTTTATCTCCGGAACATCCCGGATGACAACTCGTGTCTCTTCAATGCCATTGTCCATGCAGCTGACCCTGGGTCCAATCCCCAGGAACTACGTAAAGTAGTGGCTCTGCACATCCAGCTGCATCCCGAAACCTACAGCGAAGTTATATTAGGAAGAGACCCTCAGAAGTACTGCGAGTGGATCCTCAAGAAGGATTCGTGGGGCGGAGCCATCGAGCTTGGCATCTTGTCTGACTGGTACAATATTCGCATCGACTGTTTGGACATAGAGCTGTGTCAGTTCATTCTGTTCGGTAACGAGCTCCAATTGCCCTCGCAGTACATAGTGTTGATCTACAGCGGGATCCACTACGACTATTTGGCAGAAAACTCGGGTGGAAGTGATATCACCATGTGGCCCCTCCAAAACACGTTGGTTCTCGAGGCCAGCAAGAAGTTGGGCGCAAAGTTGCAGTCAAAGGACTACGCTACAAACACCACCACCTTTAGGGTACGCTGTCTCGTGTGCTATGAAATATTGGTTGGAGAAATGGGCGCTAGCAAGCATGCTGAGAATACAGGACACTATAATTTTGGTGAAGTGAAGTGAGCTACTTTGTATGGAAAAATGGCGGATGAGCTCAAAGATAATATTCAGATACAGCCAAAGTAAATTCTGCATATACACATAGGCTGTATCTTTGAGTTTTATTATTGCTAGTTTAAAATTTCGCAACCGTAAATTTCCGTTTTTATCAGGGCCATTTCCTAGACTCAAATGCTGCTCAATAATAGTAGTGTTCTTGGAGAATGACACTCGAGATGTGAAGAAAATTAACACACTGCCAATCCTTGTATACTACTGCTCTTTAGCTCATTTAGATAGACCGGGTTGATTTACTTCCCGAGCATTTTTTTAATTACCAATTTAATTTCGCTTCCTCTTATGTTGCTTTAGCTCTGATATCATTGTTAGCATATACATAAATTCACAGGCTATATGCTGCAAAGAAATTAGATATGTGAGAGCACTCAATGTGACTGCATTTTTCTCTCGCACCCTTTTCTTGTTGCACATCTCCGCAAGTCATCGCACTCGAAAAGTTAGGCATCAATTTCAAAGATCAATACAATAACCTATCACACGGCCACGCGTGACGGTTCGTTGCATATATACAGAAGTTGTCTAACTATAGCAATACAGATTCCCGTACTTCCACAATTTCTCTCTCCTTTCGACCTGTTAGCCTTATTCAACAAGTCGAATGCCACGCAAACTCAAGGGGAAGAACCTTGGTTCTAAGGGACTCAAGGGGGCATTGGCCCGTCACAACTACAAAGAGCAACAGAATCAGAAACTAACCCAATTGTCAAAGTCGCAACAAGAGTCCAAGTTATTGAAAGAAAAGTCCATCAAGGGAGGTAAATCGAAGAAAAAGAACGTATTGCAAAATAACCAAAAGGGCCTAATACCGTTTTCGTACGATGATTCAGTGCTCTTAGTAGGTGAAGGTGACTTCTCATATGCATTATCAGTTGTTAAAGAAGGATTTATTAATCCAGACAATGTAATAGCCACAAGCTTCGATTCGATAGATGAACTAATCGCCAAATACCCAGGCGTGGAGAATAACATAGCGGAATTGAAAGAATTAGGATGTCTGGTGCTCCACGATATCGATGCCATGAGCCTCGAAACTACTTTGAAATTGGTCTCTCCAACAAAGAAAACAAAAGTGATCAAGACGTCCTTGTTCAAGAACAACAAAAAGCTAAACTACATAATGTTCAACTTTCCTCACAGTGGAAAGGGGATCAAGGACGTGGAAAGAAACATTATAGATCACCAGAAGCTCATTCTTGGTTATTTCAAAAGTTGCAACAGAGTCTTTGAGATTGTTAATGAACTGAAACGAGATGATTTTTCTGGGTACATCACATCCGAAGAACCTCCACATAGTAAAATTGTATTGAGCATGTTTGAAGGAGAGCCATACAATTCGTGGAATATTAAAATTTTGGGACGTGGTGAACAATATAGAGTTCAAAGGTCTGGTAAATTTGACTGGGGGATGTTCCCAGGTTATCACCATAGAAGAACAAATAGCACCAGAGATACAACGAAACCGGCTGTGGAAAGGGACGCTAGAGTTTACATCTTTGAAAAGAAGGAGAGTGTAAATAAGGAAAATGCAGACACCAAAAACGGTGATGATTCTGATTAGGATAGTCCTATTCCATACATAACTAACTCAAGGGTCATCCTAACTATGATCAACACAGCAAAGCTGTGTAGACTATACCTATGCGGGATACACTCTCACGCAATTGTCTATCATGAATATTTCCGCTGTCAATGGATCTTTGACCTTGCCCATGCGCAATAAAGTGTTCTTCTCCGAAAGGTATTTCTCGCTAGGATTCAATAGCTTATCGAAAGGATATATGTTACCATTAGGTAATTTGAAAGGGTTGTTGAAAATGCTAGTGATTAATTGAGCGTGTGGCAAATTCTGACTCAATTCAAATAGTTCTGGTGAACACACGGGACAATTATTATTCTTGTGAAGAATTCTGTAGTAGAACTCTGGGCTCCGATATTTCTTATCTTTAGGATTGATCTTTGTCACATCAAACAAGTCTGAGCCCTTTCTGAAAATGGTATTTTCTGTGTTGCTGTAACATGATTTGGTCTTCAAACTGGATAATCCGATAGACAAGTATATGAACAACGGGTAGTTTTTCGAGATTCCATACAACTTAATAAAGTTGGTGAGATAGCTTTGTGAAAGATTTTCCCAACGCTCGTCAGAGAGAAGTTTTTCGTAATCTTTAAATCGGTTGGAATTCATTATTAAGGATGATGAAAACGATGATGTGACGTTCGGGCTATTGACAGTATTCTTGATTGCCATGTACACCAAGAGACCACCAATTTCTTTCAAACGATTCCAGTTAAGCTCATGATTTTTCAATTCGTTTGCTTCATAATTCTCTTTGTTGCCATAAATTGAGAGGTTTTGTTTGGCAAAGTTAATAGCCTCGTTGATATCTCCCATCTCAATCAAGGATAAAAACTTACAGTAATTGATTTCAAATTCAAGGTTCGAGCCAGATTTCTTAAGCACAGTGCGATTTTCGTTGAACCAGGATATTATTTGTGTTAAGTCGTGATCTACGACAATCGAAACAAACACCTTGTTGAAAGTTTCAAAAAGATCATAATCTATGAGCTTCAAAAACTTAGGATCTGCCTTCGCCATATTCTTAAGTAAAGAGATTCCTATGTTCAGATCCCTTCTGATGTTAGATTTGATTAGATAATCGACGATAAGCAAGTTCGTCTGGTCTCTGTACCAATTAATCAACTTTGGATTATTAAGGTCAAGGAGCTTGTCATTAGCTGCAACGGCTTCCTCTCCCTTTAGTTCAGTAACAGCATCATTGCCTTGTGCGTCACTACCTTGTGTTGTAGTATCCGTATCATCCTTTTGCTCAGCTGAGACAGCTGCCTGCTCTGGAATGGTGCACTCTTCTAATAGTTTCAAATTATCTATTCTCGCAGTCAATCTCGACCTATATTCCTTATCCTTCTCCACTGCTTGGTCCAACTTTTTGGAATACTGCTCAAACCCACGGATTAGCTTTCGTATCATCTCCAACTTCATCAGAGCCGGTAATTTGGGGTTCTTCTTGATCTTGGCCACATCTTCGTAAACAGTCTTCTTCTGCTTTTCGACGAGCTTCTGGATACTCTTGAAATTCTTCCGGATGAGCTCGGTTGGAATTCGAAAGTCTGTTTGGTGAGCCTGGGTATGAAAGTTGATTGACGGATTGTTCATGGTGGAGGCCCTAGAAAGTTTGGATGAAAAAGTGGTGTGTGGCTAGAAAACAGATTAAGGAAGGTCCTATCACTAGATACGCCGATTATATATACTGAGCGCTATGATTAGTGGGAATGACAATTTATGATCCTGATGTGTTGAATACCCTCTAGTCGTAATAGATAAGTAATCTCCCTGAACCTGGGGCGAGTTGTATGCAGTACGCGGATCAAACTGCTGCGAATTGCCACAAACAGAAAAGTAGAAAGAAAAGATATTATATGGAGTGGGGATGAAATGAGCATGAGCCTAGTTATGGTATGGCTTCTATAGCTTTCATACTTGATCGAAAATATTAGTTCTGAAGATTCTACCCTCATTTTTTCTTGCTTTTCCGAAAGATGCAAAAGAGAGACTAAATAGCCAAGGAATATATTTCAGTACCACAATCGGAGACCTACTCTATCTATTGTCGAAAATGCATGTATCTATTAACACCCTATGAGCTTGTTTTTGGGGAAACTATAGCCACCGTCTTTAAAGCTAGTTAAATTCACGTTTTCATAGAGATTCAAATGCTCTTGAATATACTGATACGTGGGGAAATCGTCAGGGTCACAACCAACGTTGATCTGGTCTGGTGGCTGGTACACTCTAACATAGTCTATTCTCATTTCCACGGGGAAATGTAAGGAGGGCCAGTCGATGTAGGCCCAATTATTGGAAATACCGAGGTTAAGAATAAGAGCCATTGGCTCCTTGGACAATCTTCTCCAGTCGATGTTTCCGTTGGGATGTAAGGATTGGGCATGGATAGTCAAGGTGGGGTCTGGGCCCACATGCCATGTCAAGTATCCCTTGTCATTGTCGTTCAAGTACTCGAAACCGTAACGTTGGAAATTGTGTGAATAGTTTCCAAACTCGTACCACGAGGTGTTTAGAGTGGTGGTGGCAGAAACCGCCTGTTGGAGGGGACCCCCAGTGTATGTGTTCATACTGGTGACGGACTTGTTATAGATGGTGACAAAGTCATAGTCCGGCATGTACCAGATATCGTATGGAGCCACTTGTAACGACTGCGAGGCCACACCCAAGGCATTGGCGATTTCTGCTTCCAAGGCATCGATTTCGGGCGCCCCTCTTCCCACACCAGGGTTAGGATGTGACTCGCCGGGACATGTGCACGAACTCAATCTTTGACCGGGTAAATATGAGATTCCGTCAGGAGAAGACTGGTTGGGAGTGATCCCAGCATCACACGAGTCGTACGAGTAGGGCCACACACCCTCGGTGGAAGCCAAGTATCCGGGACGGCCCAAGTTACCCATGGACCACAAACCAGGCCACAACCCGGTGACGTTACCGTAGTTGGGTAATCTGGCAGAAACGTCCAACAACCCTTGGGTAAAACACATCTTGTTCCAGCTCTGCACCATACCCGATCGGTAGAACAAGTTGTGGTTCTTGTAGGCGTCCATACGGAGATTGAGTGTTCCCTTGGAGGTGGTGACAGCGTCGGGAGAGTACCATTCCAAATCCTGGGTAGCAGCGTAATGGATATCTGGAGCGGTGAAGAACTGGTCGTCGCCTTCGTAGAACGTACGGCCCTCGGCATTGAACTCGTCAGAGAACACCAACGTCCAATGATCTCCGGTGGAGGTTGTGATCTCGCGGTTTTCCTTGGGAGTGTCGGGGTCGACCAAATCGGAACGAATGGCACTCAACAACGGATAGTGATAGTTGGATAACACCTCGTACGACTGTGGATGGTACGGCGTGGTGAGCCCCGAGTAGGTCAACACCGGAAGAAGAATGAATACCACGGCGGCGGCGATGAAAAACGCAAGCACACCCACCAAGCCTCCGAACGACCGTTTGTCCATGTTCTTCAAGTCATGCATGAACCGGTTGTTCTCGTAGTCGGCGTCGGCGACGGGGTCCGGGTTGTGGAGGTAGTCATCTGGCTCCTTCTCGTCGATGTGCAATGGGAACGAGGAAGCTGGGTAGCCTCCAAACGGCGAAAAATCCGCCTGGTTGACGAATGGATTGGTGGACACCTCGGCGGAGGAGCCAGACATGTCGTTGTGCTGGTAAAAGCCTCCGTGGGAGTCATCCTGGTCTAGGAAGGGCGACTGGGAGTCCGAGTGGAAGTTGGACGACTCGTTCTGCGAGGTGTACGATGCATTGAGAAGTTGGTTGGTGGAGTTGTTGTGGGATAGGAGGTTCGCCGAACTGTCCTGGGTGGTGTTCAACGTGCTGTTGTAGACATTGAACGGTTTCCCGTAGGGGGAGGTTGTTTCTCTCGAGGACACCGAGTTTCTGGACGAATTGGACGCCGAATGTTCTGGAGTGGAGTCAGGGTCCGAGAAGAACGGATTGCGGGGCTCATTCAAACTGGTGTCCTGCGGAGTGTTCAGAGTTAAATCTCGTTGGGCCATGTTGGAGCAGGGCTTGGGTGGAAGGGGCTGAGAATTTTGCAGTAGGGAAAGAGGAGGAAAAAGGTGTTGCTAGTACGCTTTTGACGCAGATCCTCGACCTCTGGTGAAAGAATCGAGGTCGGGTGTTTGTGCAAGGTTCCAAGCGTGTCACCTATTGTCTGACAGAAGAATCAGAGAGCCCGTCGCAGGACTGTAGCACTACGGCGACTGAGCATCGCCAGCAGGGGAATTTTTGTGGCTTAGAACCCTGACGCACCTCGACGCGCGTCCAACGATCCTGTCGCATAAGAGAATCTGCACAGTGAAAATTTGCGCCTTGACGAGGAAAAGCCTGACAAAAAGGGGGGCAAGGGTACGGACTTAGAATGACGTGTATTATGTAAGCAAAGCGGCCACCCATCTTGCCACCAAGCTCGTACGTGCTCCGGCGAGCTCCACGCCTTCTATCTCTGCAACTAACGATTCGAAGTACCACTGACATGAGAAAAAAATACGTCTCAGCAACCTCTAGTTTTGTGTTCTATTTACTTCGGCTATGCTACGCGCGTCGCGACGCACCCTGCTATCTCCGAGCTCTAAGCTGGTTTCTTCAAGTCGTGGGTCATGTGAGCAACACAAGCATAGAGTTTGCCTGGGGCTAGAGCCTGCTATGGCTCTGGCAATCTGTCACTACTTCTTATGTGCGGAAACTCAATATTGAGAATCTTCGAACGAGGCTTGGTACAGTGCCCAGACTGAAAGCCAAGCCCAAGAAAAATTGCAACACCGCCCAAAAACCACCATGAAAGCCAAGATGAAACTACACTTTGGACATGGTTGTATAAGTAGTGGAACGGGATCGCTGATGGGGGTTTCGCCCAAAAGTTCTGTCAGCTCAGTTAAGAGCTATTTTCTACTGCATTCTCCAGAGCTTCACTTTGAGCACATTGTCTGAAAACTCACCTAAAATAGCTGAAACCAGCTGTCCAAGTTAACAGAGGGAAGAAACGTGCACTCGGGAAGCGATAGCGCAATTCGCAGCTTTTTGCAAGCATAGCACTTGCCAGCACTATTACTGCTATCTTGGGCCGACTCGTGTCCCGTGACTAGACTCATCTTGACATCGCTAGAAGTCATCCCCAAAACACCATCCACTGAACGACATGAGACGGTACCTAACACCCAGTATCGTCTACCTGGAAGCGAGGCAAGCATCGGACTCTCTGGAGTCTAATGATGAACTTGGCTGCGAAAGTCCCAACCTTCCTGCACAAGACTGTTTTCAAGACCAACAAGAGTATGAAGGGTTTCTGGTGTCCCAGACATCTTCTTCTGAAAATTCGGTGAGAGAGGACGTACACGACAGATACAACCCGTCAGGATCTCCCAAATCCCTGCTGTCGTCGCTGTCTCAAAGAAATTTAATATCCACCACCAACCCGGAGTTTACTCCATTCGGAGGATTCCCAGCATCGTCGTTTCCTCTATTCATGGAAGATTCAGAACCTGACGATTATCTCCACAACCCAGACGATTCGGACCTAGAGTACGACAAGAACCGATTTTGGTATGATCTCAAATCCATGGACGGAAGAGCACTCACGGGACTCATCAGTTTTATTATTTTATTTGCCGCAGCTATTGTTCTTTTTATCATATCTCCAGTGGTGACGTTTGTGAAGCTTTCAAGCTCCGGTTCTCCTTCGTCGTACGAAGTTTTAACACTGTATAAGTACCCCATACTTAGTGCGATACGTACCAGCTTGGTTGATCCAGATACACCACAGGAAGCTCGCTACCGAACCAGTCAACGCGGACAGAAATGGGAGCTAGTGTTTTCGGACGAGTTCAATACCGAAGGCAGGACCTTCTACGACGGAGACGACCAATTTTTCACCGCCCCAGATCTCCACTACGATGCTACGAAAGATTTGGAATGGTACTCCCCCGATGCGGTAACCACCGTTGAAGGTACTTTGAATCTCCGTATGGACGCCTACAAGAACCATAACCTCTTTTACCGATCGGGAATGGTGCAGAGCTGGAACAAGATGTGTTTTACTGAAGGAATGATTGAAGTATCTGCCCGATTGCCACATTATGGTCATATCTCTGGGTTATGGCCTGGTCTATGGACTATGGGCAATTTGGGACGACCTGGATATTTGGCGTCCACGGAGGGTGTATGGCCCTACACATATGACCTGTGTGATGCTGGGATCACCCCCAACCAATCTTCTCCCGACGGAATCTCATATTTACCCGGTCAAAGGCTCAATGCGTGTACTTGTAAGGGATCTGATCATCCTAGTCCTGGAAAGGGACGAGGAGCTCCCGAAATTGACATTGTGGAAGCAGAGGTCTCCTCTGGACAAGGCCGTGTGTCTCAATCTTTGCAGGTGGCTCCCTATGACATCTGGTACATGCCTGACTATGACTTTATACAGATCCACAACGATTCCGTCACCACAATGAACTCATACACTGGGGGTCCCTTTCAACAAGCACTATCTGCAACCACCCTGCTCAATAACTCATGGTATGAGAGGGGTGACTTTGGCCATAATTTCCAAAGATATGGATACGAATATTTGAACCATGATACCGATGGATACTTGACGTGGTTCGTAGGTGACGCTCCAACTATGACGGTCCTTTCAAACGCATTGCACCCTAATGGGAATATCGGATGGCGACAAATGCCAAAGGAGCCAATGTCAATTATTATGAACTTGGGCATTTCCAACAACTGGGCATACATCGATTGGCCCGCTCTCATTTTCCCAGCAACAATGAGAATCGACTATGTTCGGGTGTACCAGCCTCAGGGTAAAACTAGCCTAGGTTGTGACCCTGACGATTATCCCACTCTGCAATATATCGAAGATCACTTGAATATTTATCAGAATGTGAACCTTACTCGGTTTGCAGCCGGTGGGTACACGTTCCCTAAAAACAGATTGACTGGATGCTAGACATGACAAAAATCCATGCCAATAATTCTGGATAATGCAATGTCGATAATTTTATTGCGGTTCAACATAGACTATGCCATGGTCCTTCCCGGGATATATTGATTCCAATTCCTCATTATTCTTTAGTTCGAAGTCACCCTGTGTTAAGTTGATAAAATTAATGATGCCCTGATTTACCGTAGCGATAACAATGGTTCCCGAGCCAGTACCATACTTGAGCTTCGCATCTCTTGTCTTGAGATAATGATTACGCCACTGAGTCTTTTCGTCAAGCTTTGCGGTTCTTTCAAGTTGCCGTTTCAATTTGAGCTCTCTTTTAGTTGGAGGTAGTTTTGGACTCCTGCTAGTGGCTTTCTCTTTCGGTTTGCTTGATTGATCCGTGCTGAGTTGCTCTATCAATGCTAATATGGTTGCCAATGACGGAAATTCGCTATTTGCGGTATCAATGACACAAAGTTGAAAATCTGGGGCAGGTGGCCTTTTCTTTGAAAATGACGGTGTGGGCTTCCAAACATCAAATCTGATCTTAAGTGGAGAAATAGCTTGACTTTCAGGTATTTTATTGTCTGGAGCACGAAGCCTCAAAGAACGAAAAACAGATGTGTACCAGAAATAGTGTTTGGAAAAATAATGCAATGAATGACTTGTTGGTAGAGACAAGATACCTAGGTTGACTAGTCCCTTTTTAAAAATGGAGAGTGCCGGACCGAGTACACGGCGAAACGTTCCCAAAACCATTCTAAAGGGAGAGAGGATTTTGTTAGTAATTATCCGACCCATTCTGACAGTTTTTAAATGGTGAGATTCACCGTTATTGTCTAGATTCCTTTTCACTGTAGCTTGGGTGTCCGATTCTGGCTTGGAATCCATAATCAAGTATCCGTGCCTCTTGAGATAGGAGTAAACTTGGTACTCGTCGATGTTGAAATCGCCTTCGCCAGCAACAGCGTACAAGAATGCCAAATCCAACATCATTAAGGAATCGTAGTCGAACTCAACGGTCTCAGACTGCAACCACTGTTCATAGCTATCATCTCCCAAATAGCACACCATCGAGCCCCTCTCGACTAGGTATACAGTTTCTAGCGAGCTCAACAATAATCCACCACGTATCTTTGTACCAAAGGAGACAGGCTTCCCAATGTCTCTGAAGTAATTGCCCTTGGCATGGGGAACTAAACATTTACCTTGTTCGGAGAGCCACACGCCCACCAACTTCTGCTTCAAGCTGTGTCCTCTTAATGTGTTTAGTGCTGCATACATAGCTTCTCGGGACTCATTCAATGCGTCCTTTTGAAAGGCTGACCCATCAGGTGCAAAATCCTTTTCACCTCGCTTGGGAATTGACGACGACGACTTGGAGGCAGACCCAAGGTTTTTGGCAAGAAGACTCCAGTCATGGACATCATCCTCGACCTCATAGTTAGCCTCGGACTGAAGGATCACGCCTTCCTCGCCCAGCATGATGTAGGGGACTGGATGAGATGAGATGACTCTCTGGAAGGACCACTGATTGTGAGGATACGAGGTGCTTGGTAGAAACAGCGATATCAGGGAAGAGACCTTAGTCGTATAGAACGCTGAAGCAGATCCGATTCTTCTCAGGTGCAAAAATTGCTTGCAATGACTGGTTTCGGTTGGGATGTAATGATCACTTTCTGTCTATCGCGCACCATCAAAACTAGCGATCAAATTCCAAACCACCACAAGCCGACGATGACAGAACAGCCCATCACGTTCCAGATAGTGGTAAGTGAGCAATGCTGGAAGCGAATTTGGCAGACCCTCTTGCACAGGACTATATTAACTCTCAGGCCGAGTCGCTTTTAAAGGATATGTTGGACAATATTGTTCACCAACAGACATTGGTCAATATCGCCAACAGGATCTCCATCCAAAAGACAGTGGGAGGCGAAGGAGGCGAGCCGTTTCTGAACCAAGAAATTGGGTCCAACCGCGATATTTTTGGACAGGATAAGCAGAAGTTGAAATCCACCGAAACCGCCCGGTACTTTTCGTGTGACAACTGTGGCAGGAAAATCGCTGGCGCTAGGTTTGCACAGCACATCAGCAAATGTCTTGAGCGGCGCCGGAAGTAGAAGGGGCTACATGGAATATAATTATCGAGGCAACGGGTTCCCTACATCGCTAGTTTGTTCATTGTGCCCTGACAGATTGTGGCTATATTGGCTGTTTTTGAGAATGGCAGCACAAACAGAAAAACCTCCGGTCGGGGTCCCTTGCGATGTCCAGATTGTGGTCCAGCCATTTTAGCAAATTGGCTACAGCGGATAGATGGATGTCTAGATACAGACCCTTCCGCTGACTAACCATCGTGCGCCTAGTGTTGTGGAGAGTGTGCGATGGTCATAGGGGGGGACAGCCACGGAAGGAATAGCGACGCCTCAGTACCCATCTTCTCTACACTGTCGCTAAAGACAATCCGCTTAAGCGCCAACAGGAGGGGCCAGATCCGAAGCTGCGTGGAAATTATTTCCCCCCGCTACAGAAACGTCAAGATCATCTTGCGTACCACGGCGCGGCTCAGACACCGGCACACTCCTAATCGGCCGGCAATCTGCGGTCGGTATTTATATGCGCGCGGGCATGCGGGGTACATGATATATAAGGAGGGCTATCTGGACAGATCAATTGGGCCAGTACGCTGCTCGATGACTTACTTTCTTCCACCCGAGACGCCCGTCTCCTCGACCTTCAATTCTTTTCCATTGTCTACAGGGGTCAATGTCAACGAGGTAGTGGCACCTGCGGAGCCTGGCTATACTGCCATTTTCCGGAACCTGTCGACGAAGGAGGCGCTTTACGATGGGCTCCACCCAGACCTCCGCACCCATAGCGACCTCTTCGACTTGGCGGTGCAGAATTATGGCGAGAGACCATGTATGGGCACCAGGAGCTACAACTACGAAACCTTCGAGGTTGGCTCGGTTTACAACTGGTTGACTTACAACCAAGTCAATGAACGCAAGAGGAACTTGGGAAGCGGAATCATCTATGCTTTGCAGAACAATCCCTACCTTTTGAACACCGATTCCCACAACAGGATCAGAAACCATATTAGAGACTATAAAACCTATGGGAGTGCAGCCACGGGCATCAACAATACAGACTACCAGATGGAGAAAAGCGTATCGTTTATGGTGTCGATCTTTGCCCCAAACCGTATGGAGTGGATGTTGACTGATATTGCTTGCAGTGCATACGCAATCACCAACACGGCATTGTACGACAATTTGGGTACTGATGTGACTAACTACATCTTGGAGCTCACTAAGAGTCCTGTTGTTGTTTGCAGTTATGATAAAATCGAAACATTGTTGACCCTCAAGAAGGAGAACCCCAAGTCGTTGCAGAACGTCATATCCATTATTTGTATGGACGATATTGATTTTGTAAAACCCAACCTTTTCAGCGAAGCCAAGACATTGGATGTTCAGATCCATGATATGAGCCAGATCGAGGCATTGGGTAAAGAGCACCGCCTTGCTGAATTGCGTCCCAATCCGGAGGCGTTGTACACCGTGTCATTTACATCGGGTACCACCGGCTCTAAGCCAAAGGGTGCGATGATTACACAATCTAATGCAGTGGCTGGTATATCTTTGATGATTGTCTCCTTTGACCATGCAAAACCGGGTGACAAGGCATATATTTTCCTTCCGTTGACCCATATTTATGAACGCCAAACAAGTGCATTTGCCCTCATGACCGGTTATGCCTCGGGCTTTCCTCAATTACAAGTGGGCCGCACCAAACCTTTGGACCCCTTCAATGTGATGTTGGATGATTTGCGGACACTCAAACCGACATACTTTTCAATTGTGCCAAGGTTACTCTCCAAGATTGAGTCCTACATCAAATCAGCCATTGATAGATTAGACAGAGAGCTGAGAGATGAGGTCAATCGAATCATCCACTACAAAATGCAACAACAAGGTGCAAGCGATGGTTCAACCGGTGAAAATTACTACTATGATAACTATGCTCCGTACAAATTCCTTAAGAAGTTGGTGGGCTTTGAAAATTTGAATTGGACGCAGACAGGCTCTGCTCCTATCGCCGCCTCCACTATTGTCTATTTGAAAGCAGCGTTGGGGGTGGGCATCAGGCAACTTTACGGAATGACGGAAACTTTTGCAATTGTGTTGATTGGGGAGAAATATGATAGCAACCCTGGATCCTGTGGGGCTTGTTGTTGTACCACCGAGCTTCGCTTGAAAGAAGTCAGCTCAATGAGGGAAAATGATCTGGAAATGAGAGGTGAGCTTTTGATGCGTGGTCCCAGCATCTTCAAAGGTTACTACTATAACATTGAAGAAACCAAAAAGGCTCTCGATAACGACGGATGGCTTTCTAGTGGTGATATTGCCTTGATTGAACCAGGTACCAATCGTGTGCACATTGTTGATCGGGTTAAGAACTTTTTCAAATTGTCACAGGGAGAGTACGTCTCACCAGAAAAAGTGGAAAATAGGTACTTGTCCTCCAATCCTTGTATCAACCAATTGTTCGTACACGGTGATTCTGTCAGATCGTACTTGGTTGGTGTTGTTGGTGTGGATTATACTGAAGGACTCAAGTTTTTGAAACAGAACTGCGGCTACAGCGGAGCTGATAAGCCTGCGCCAGAAGTATTGCTCAATGAACTCAACCAAGTGGCGCACAAGCGTAAGTTCTTGGCTATGTTGAACCAAAACGTCAAATCCAAGCTCACGTCTTTGGAGTTGTTGCACAACATCCACATTGATATTAACCCGCTTACAGTGGACCGCAATGTGGTTACGCCTACACACAAAATCAAGCGGGTTATCGCAGCCAAGTTTTTCAAGGACATTATTGAACGGATGTACGACATCGAGCAGTCGCTTGTCGCTCCAATGAGGGCAAAGGTATAGAGCGACAATAAAGTGCATGTTTTCGCAACAGTAGTACTAGTATGTTTCTTAGCGCGACATAGTCGTGTGACTGTAGACGACACCCTCTGCCTAAGCGACCCTTGATGCATTGTCAAACAGCTTCGATGCAGCTGGTGCCATGACCCAAAAAATCTTTGCTGCATATCTGGCGCCTTTCTGTTGCATTGCAGCAGTGGTACCTTGCAGCTTGGTGCACCACGCTAGGTGGCGGGCCACTGGTCGCTTAGCTAAATCGGGCCAGTGGCGGCGGTGCCGCTGCCAGTCACGTGCCGTGAGTCACTCCCGCATCATGAAAATCTTTGGCGACTCAAAGTATGGGGAAAGTAAGCAACTCATCAACATGGCGCCTCCACCCCCCATAATCATAGACGCTCAAGCAGTGAGCGGCATCACGGGCTCCATTTCCATCGCATGCTGGATTATCGTGTTCGCACCACAGATCTACGAAAACTTCCGCAGAAAATCCTCCGAAGGATTGTCCCTCACATTCATCATTCTCTGGCTAGCAGGAGACGTGTTCAATGTCTTGGGGTCGGTGTTGCAGGGCGTTCTCCCTACCATGATTATTCTTGCTGTGTACTACACCTTGGCTGACATCGTATTGTTGTGGCAGTGTTTGGTGTACGGAAACGGCGAAAACGCCGATTACATCCACTTATCGCCAGCAAACCCCATGAACGAAGACGTTTTGGTGACGGTATTGTCTGGAGACCATCACATAGAAGAGCAGGGCTCCAGTGGGGAGCTCGAGCGGCAGTTGGTGGACTCGCACCAGGAGTCCAGGTTGTCGAAGGTCCAGGCATTTCTCATGAAGACTCTCATGGTGGTGTTGGTGATCTCAGCGGGATTGGTCGGGTGGTACATATCGTACGTCAAGGACAGCAAGCATCCAGGGAAGGTGCATGCGCCAGAAGAGTTGGTGTTTGACCCGTTAGCACAGGCGTTTGGCTGGTTGTGTGCCGTGCTCTATCTTGGCTCGCGGGTTCCCCAAATTCTTTTGAATTATCAGCGAAAGTCATGTGAAGGTATTTCATTCATGTTCTTTCTTTTTGCGTGCTTGGGGAATCTTACGTATGTGATATCCATCTTGGCTATCGACATGTCGAGGCATTACCTCTGGGTGAACTCGTCGTGGTTGGCGGGGTCCTTGGGGACATTGGCATTGGACTTCACCATCTTTGTGCAGTTCTTTCTCTACAACGAGGGCAACGACGATCAGGTCTCGGAAACCGAGGAGTTGCTTTCCACGGACACCCAGATTTCAGGGTACGGGACGTCAAAATAGTGTAAACGATGCAGTAATGTCACATTCCTTACATTACGAACAATTGAATGCACATGTAGTGAGAATGCGTGCTGCAAGTACGAGGTGCGCAATCCGGAGTTAGCGAGGAATTTAAAAGCCGGCTTTTAGGAACGCGCCATGAGGCATGGAATGCGTGGAAGGTGAAATTGCCATGGTCTGACATCGGAGATGTGGCTTTCTAGAATTTTTTAGTTCGGCTATTGCTGGGCATAATAAGGTTTATACCCGCATGGAAGCAGGCATCGACACTGTACGCAGGGTGCTCGTGCATAAAGGAGGTTTGAGGCGCAGAATTTCATGGAAGGGGAGATGCTGGGTTTGTCAGAGGAGCTTAACGGCGGGCGATGCCCTCATAGCATTTTTCTCACCATGGCCTGCGCACCCGCGGTATCATGCATAAGCCGCATAACTCTAACTGTACAGAATAGTACGGTTTGGGAACCATGCGCCCTTCACTGGGCGGGAGAAAAAATGTTCGCAGCAGAAAATTTAAACTAATCGAACGTTTTTAGCCAGTACGTGCTTGCCAAGCGACAGGGCTGGGGCAAAGTGCCATCGGCTATCTGCTGCCCCCTTCCCCTAGCGGGGCGTACGAATCCCACCTTGGGCCAAACCGGGTATACAGGCACTGTCTAAACCTGCCGTGTCCTGTGCCCCACCCGGCTCGGATGCATGCATATCGGTGTGCCGGGGAGGAGCATCCGTAGCGATATTTTTTGCTTTGTTCTTTCGCGGTATGCATGAATCCCTGGTGCTTTTTCCCCACTACTGCATTCACACAGTCTTGCCCAGCTGCGCCAGTGGCTTCCTCTGCGGCAATCGCTTCCTCGACCGCGGGCGCATCCATCCTGCATCAACCATCTACGTTTTAATGTACAGCGCCTGCTACGTTCCCGCCGTTTATCTCTTCACCACTGGCTGTGTTTTCCTCTCCTGCCCACCTGGCTTTGCACACGCAGCATATCTATGTTGAGCTCCAGCACCGCCGCCCCCTCGTCCCCCGTCACCCCGTCCCCGAACCTCCCCCGCGGTACTCTCGTCTGACTGTTCTCCCTCCTCTCCAAAAGCCTCACCCAAATCACCCAAAACACAACCGCCGTGCGACCAACCCTTCACCATGGCGTCCGAGTCCACCGTCCGAAAACGGTTCAAGGCCACCATGGTCTGCACCAACTGCAAGAAGCGCAAGACCAAGTGTGACCGCAAGAAGCCGTGCTCCTCGTGTGTCAAGACCAAGACCAGCTTCACTTGTACCTACGAGCAGAACTGGCGATCGGTGACGTTTCCCGACGCCGACGAACCTGCTGCCAACGGCGTTTTGCACAGGCCGCCGCTCGCGGCCGACCCCGTGCCTGCTCCCGGCCTGTGGGCGTCTACGCTGCCCGCAGCACCCCCCGGCTCGGTCTCGATGCATGTTGCCAACGGAGCCGCCGAGATGCTGCGCTCGCCCGCCACCGCCAACGGCAGCACCCCCTCCAGCGATCCCACGCGCCTCCGGCGCATGTTTGCCGACTCCGCCACCAGGTGGACGGTGGTGGGGCTGCCACGGCCCTCGCCCGACTCCGAGCCCGACATCATCAACTTGTACGAGGGCTATTCGCCCACGCGATTGCTCGACGTCACCGGCGAGAACTACGGCCCGTTGTCGTACGTGTCCATCGTCAAGCGCGACACCTGGCTCAACGTGCTCTGGGACAACTTGGCCGAAAAGGTGGGGGCGTTCAAGATCTTCGGCACCCCCGATCTCAGCCAGTTGACCATCGACAGCTACGAGAAGATGTTCCAGATGAAGTCCATCGCCATGGAGGAGTACCACGCGTCCATCTCGTTGAAGAACGATTTCAAGCTCGCGGACCCCATTCTGTCGTTCGACGCCGACGGCGTGTACTTCATGAACCCCGCCAGCATCACCCTCGCCAAAACCCTCTTCGAGGGCCGGTCCAAGGCAAACCTACAGTTGGTGGAGAAAATCAACAAGGTGTTGCCCCGCAAAAAGGTGTTCTGGACGTTGATAGACCGGTTTTTCGCCAGCATATACCCGTTCTTCCCCTTTCTCGACCAGCTCAGCTTCCGCGACGATCTTTCCAAGATCGTGGGGCCCGTCGACTACCTGGACGTGCCGTTCGACGGCGTCAACATCAACAAGAAGCTCGACTTGGCCCACATCGCCACCTGCTTCTTTGTGCTCCGCTTGGCGTACTTGTCGCTCTTCTCTAACAGAACAGAGGTCACCGACTCCATTCTCAACGCCGGCGACAGCGACGAGAAATACTTGTTGACCAACCCCATCAACTTGGCGGCAATTGACGTCGCCCGCATCTGTATTGACCTCTTGGAGCCGCACAAGACGGTCAACTTCACCGTTCTTCAAGCACTCATCTGTCACAGAGTGTATGCCCTCCACGCTCCCGAGGAAGGAGACGTCGCCGATGGAAGCGAATCGCAAGCTGGCTTGGGGTTCATGGTTCGTCAAGCATACGCCTTGGGTCTCCACCGAGAACCAGACAAGTTCGACGACTGCCGCAATGACGATCGAATCAACCAGTTGGGCAGAAAGATCTGGTTCTTCTTGATGCGCTTCGATGTCATGCAATCCTACAACGTGGGCAGCCTTCCATGCATCGACTTTGCCCACTTTGACGTCAAGGACCCCTACTTGAACGGCAAGAACTATAACATTGTCAATGAGGCGCTCGAAAAAGTCACCGTCGAGGCCTACAGCTATTTGAAGTTCAAATTGGCCCCGTTGAAGGGGATCCTATCCATGCTTCTTGACATCAACAACGGCTGTCCCGTGTCGCAGTTGGTGCCCCAGATGAATCTTCTTGACGAGGCCTGTAACGACTATCTCGACGTACTCAATCTTTATCCCTCTAGGGACATTATCCCGCACGAACCAAGCCCAGAGCAGTTTTTTGAAGTCAACCGGTCGCAAATATTCCTCTTGACGAGGTGCACGTTGCTGACGCTCTACTACCATCTCTACTTGCATTACGAGAAGAAGCTCGACTTCGAAATGTGTTTTTTCTATGTGTTCAAGTTGTACCGCACAGTTCTCAAAGACCTTTTACCTTATGTGTTTGAAGTATACCATGGAAAATTGAGCAACCACGGCTTGATGCTCAATACGATTGTCCAGCTTTTCATGCAAAAATCTACCCAGATGTGCATTTCCCATCTCACTAGAGTCAAGCATCTCAGATATTTATTGGAGTCCAAGTCAAATCACCAGGAAAAGTTAAGGATCGACACCCACTATCATGCGTACTACTCTAGAATAGTCAGCCTATCTGACAATATCAGCTGGGCTTGGACATCTCTCACGAACCTCTTCCAAAAATACTCCAGCACCTACTATTATGCATGGAAGGTCACCAAAACTCACATAGCCACCCGCAACTACTTGAAAACTGATCATTTCCACAAAAAATCGGGTCCTTTCTTGAAAAAATTACATACCTTCCAATTCACCATCGCCCAATTCGACCAATTGATAGAAATTATCTCTGCAATAAAGGACGCAGCTCAGGAAATCATAAACTATGTCCCACCAACAGTGACAGAGACCGCCACTGTACCTGATTATGCATCGATCGCCAGTACCATTGACTCCGGAAAAAGCATTCCCGACTCTCCAAAAAGCGTACCCATATTCGAAACCACACCACTGCAAGAGGGACTCGGTGGTCAGGATAACGACGTGTATATTGATCAGATGTGGATGAATATGATGGCTATGAAAGCTCCTTTAAGCACTTCATTTCCTTCGGGCAACAACACTTTGTACCAACCAATCAACTCCGTCAACGACCAACAGCAGTTTTTCAACGGCAATGGCGATCATGTCTCTCAACTTATGGCCTCACAGATGGCATTTAATGCGGGAGTGCCGGGTAACGATTCCAATGTGTATACCAATTTTGACGTGAGTTCCCACGTACAACAGCAAGGATCGGACGTCAACTCCCAAGCTGATCCGTACGCCTCCATGTCCACCAGGCAAGTTCCTCAGATGGCACAGCACTTTCCTGCTAATTCTTCCATCCAACAACAAATGCGACCTCCCAACAGCAACTCTCGTCCACGAGAGAATGTGGTGGCCAATGGACCCACTCCTAACGTCAACTACAATTCATACGCCTCTGTCAATGCGCAGAACGGAATGATGCAAGACCCGGTGCACACTTCCACAGGCACCAATGAAAATCACAGCCACCTATATTTTAACCCCGAGCATTTGGATGGTGTGATAAACATGGACCAGATGTCGAATCAAAAACAGAATTGACACTCTGTGCTATAATAACAATAGCACAATAATAATAGCATTGCTGTAAGAGTTACTTTTTTGCGTAGGTCAACAAGGCAGATTCTCCAAACGATTTGTGGAGAAGATCGTTCGTGAACTTGTTCAAGGTCGACGTAGCTGAAGACACGGAGTCGAATTCCACCAACGCTAGGCTTCTAGCCTTGATGTAGCGGATTTCAACGAAACCCTGGTAAGTGTCAAAGAATTTGTTGAGCTGAGCGGCATCGAGGTCTGGACGAATTTGTTGAAGCAACAACACATGGTGAGGAGGTAACGCACTGAAGTCTTGCGTCTTTTGTTTCTTGTGGCTGGACTTGTTTCCTGTTGCACCCTTGTGTTTGGGTTCTGCCTTCCGTTTCTTCAGAACCTCCTGCTTTGCTTTCTTTCGCTCTTCAACCGGACCGTCGTCACCTTTTACCACAAGATGATAATTGTCGGAATTGGACTTAGCAAAACGGATTCGTATCCTCTTCCGGAAAAGCTCGTACGAGTCTAGCTCCTTCTGTGCTGTTATGCTGGATTTCTTGTCCTCAAATGTCACGAAGGCCTGCCCCTTCATTTTCAAGTTGGAATGAGCCGTTAATTGGACGATTTTCCCGTATTTCGCAAAGAGCCCAGTAAGAGCATCTTTGAGTTTGGGAATCGATACTCGATCATTGAGATTGTTGACATATAGGGTCTCTAGCGCCGATCCAGACATTTGCACACTGCTCTAGAAATCTTGTCTCTAGATTTGTGTATGTGTCGCACGTGACTTCGGCACAATCTACAAAAGAGGTTAAGACCGGCGAGGGGAGGATTCTTCTTGAGCCAGCGATCGCTGCTAGTAGATAGCACGAAGTGGAAACGGTAGAGTGGGCAACAAGCAGATTGCACCCCGTAAAATGGGTGCAGCCAAAGTGATTAATTTTTACAGTATCGTACTTTGCGCTTTGCGCTTCGAGGTCCTCAAACCTGTAATGCCTACTAGTAACAGAGGATACCTCTTCCACGCGAATTTCCGTTACCCCAGAAAGGTCAACCAGCATCAAATATGTCAAGCCGGCAGATGCTGCGAAATCGAATTTTATGCCAGTGAAGAACAAAGAGGCTTATCGAGACTATTCACCAGACGCGAGTCCAGGATTCATAACCGCGTAGAGAAGCTTTCAAAGCGGACTACTCTCCACATCGGCAAAGCGTATGTCTGTCGTTCCAGGCATTTCTTGTGTTAAAATATACCAATCCACAGTCACGTCTCCTTTCTCGGGCCGATAGTCCTGTCTCCGAATTGGCCTCTCTGTATTTGTAATGTCTGCATTGCTCTTCGCACTAGAAGGGTCGCTTACGGAGTTGCGAAATTTCCAATTGTCATCGCCAGGCCTCGGCTTCGCACCTTTATTCATCTGCCTTACGTGACGGTTTCCTGCTCCATTGGCGGCAGTAACTAAGCTATATAGTCTTGCCACCGTGGTCGTGCTGAAACCCAACACCGACACTTTTCGACCCTGCAACTACGCTGTCGCTGCGTTGCAAACTGCGGACCGTGGGCATTTCCCCTCCCCTTCAGCCAATGATACGCGTTTCAAATGTAAGCAGCTCCCATCCTGCACACAAACACGGCCCACCTGTCACAAAACCCACCATGTCCTACGCTTGTCTTATAAAGGATGTATTCCGTCATCGGGGCGGAACAATATATTCTGTTGTTACTTGTTGCTTCTTTATCAGAAATCAACCACCAGGGCTTTCCAGGACACTAATACCCACCACTACGTTTGTCGCTACGCATCCCTCAAACGTGTGTTTCCTCTCCCAAGTCTTCCTCCTTATTTTGCCACTTCTAGCGTGAAGACTCAAATCACAACACTGTTTTTCACATATACTGGTCATGTCTTTAGTAGCCATCAAGAACCAGGTCTCCAAGCTCTTCTCACACAGGGACCAGACCGACGATGAATTGGACAGAGTGAACCGCTTACTCGACAACAACCAATCACCATATGGATCCACAGAAGACGATGACCGTGCACAGCAGGTGGCCAACGAAGAGGCCATTTTGAACGCGGTGAAAAGTGTTAACGGACTGGACGATGATGACGACGACAAAGAGCACGCTGGCTTCTTCAACAAGTTCGATCCAAGAGTCATGTCCGACGTCATTATCGGATTGTCCGATGGGTTGACTGTCCCCTTTGCATTAACTGCTGGTTTGTCGTCCTTGGGTGACTCCAAGTTGGTCATCACCGGTGGAATGGCCGAATTGGTGTCCGGAGCTATCTCCATGGGTTTGGGAGGGTACCTTGCTGCTAGGTCCGAATCGGAGTACTACAAGTCTCAGGTGAAAAAAGAGAAGTTGGATTTTTTCAAGAAGCCTGAAAGCATTAACCAGGAAGCCGCCGAAATCATGTTTGAATTGGGTGCTTCCGAACAAACAATCGGCTCGTTCTTGAAAGACTTGGACGCACATCCCAAGAACTTGATTGATTTCGTCATCAGATTTGGAAAGGGCTTGGAAGAGCCCGCAGAAGGCAGAGAGTTCACCTCGGCCTTGACCATCGGATTGGGCTACTTCCTCGGAGGATTTGTTCCCCTTGTACCATACTTCTTCACCAACATTGTCAAGACCGGATTGCTTATTTCTGTTATTGTGATGATTGTCACCCTTTTCATCTTTGGCTATGTCAAGACCTCCATATCTTTGGGAGAAGACTGTGGAACGCATAAAAAGTTCTTTGAAGGGCTACAGATGGTGGCGATCGGCTCGGTGGCCGCTGGTGCCGCGTGGACGTTGGTGTTCCTAATTGACAATTGACTGCATTGATATCCTAACAACATGAGTACCATTGTTGTGGATCCTACAAATTCGTTGGCATATCATACCTGATAAATCCGTGTATACTAGATAATGATACTTGCTACGTTCGCAGGATGTAGACAGGACTCGGTTGCTGTATGGGTTAGCGCAATACTGAACCTTTGACAGCTGTGGCATATTTATACCTCAATGTGGCTGCATAAAGTCTATTTCCAGTATTGTGAGAAGTATCATAGAGCTAAAACTTTAAACAAGCGCTCCCCCTGTACTCCCGTTGCTACCTGCACCCTGCAGGGAAATCATGTTGCTTCTTCTTGCTGAGCCATGATTTGACGTTCGGTTCTGCGAGCGATGATTTTGGCGTTCGGTGTCAGCCCAATGCGTTGCCCCGTGATTTGGGTGATCCATACTGCAATACCAGAAACCACATAATCTTCGGTGACCTCCCCATATATGCTCCGTCAGGTGACGCCCCGACATCTCCCGAAAGCATTGTCTGTCTGACTCGCGGTGTCTGAACCACAGTATCTACCTATAGTGTCTGACTCGCGGTGAGACTCGCCTGGTACCTTATCACCCTCGCTCCACACCTTTTCGGGCATGCCCGAATCGACGTCACCGGAAGACCCCGGGCCTGACTCGGATCCCTGACTCCTCGACACTTTCCGGCAGTACGCTCAGGCCTCCCATCGCAACCCTTCCGCGTATTGCCGAAATTCCCCACTGCACCGACCCGAACATTATGTTCCTCGCCCCGGCGGGGATGCATGTCCGAGTGACTAACCAGTTCTCCACAATCCGCGCGCGACAAAACTGTTATCTCAGCGTGTGTCGAAACTGTTCCCTCTTTCCATATATAAGATCTCCACATCTAGTTTGCAATGGCTACACTTTTGAAGCGAAGAACCAGCATGATCACCGTGTTGCAGCAGCAGATCCTGCCGCGGTTCTACACCACGTTCAAGCCCGCGGCCCAGTTGTCTGCTCATGACATCAACCAGTACGCCATCGACGCCAAGTATGCTGTCAGAGGCAGCATCCCCACCAGAGCAGACGAGCTCCAGTCGTTGATCGACTCGCACCCCACCTCGCACGGGTTGCCCTTCACCAAGATCATCAACGCCAATATCGGAAACCCTCAGCAGCTCGAGCAAAAGCCCTTGACCTGGTACCGCCAGGTTCTTCTGATTCTCCAATACCCTGAGTTGATCCACGATTCCAACTTCCCGCCAGACGTGATTGAGCGTGCCAAGACCTTGCTCAAGAGCACCGGGTCTATTGGTGCTTACTCCTCGTCCCAGGGCGTGCCCTACATCAGAAACTCTATCGCAGAATTCATCTCCGCCAGAGACGGCTACCCTTCGGCACCAGAAAACATTTTTTTGACCGGAGGCGCCTCCTCCGCCGTGTCGTACTTGTTGCAGATCCTTTCGTCGGGTCCTGACTCGGGGTTCCTCATCCCAATCCCTCAGTATCCATTGTACACCGCCACCATCGCCTTGAACAACGCCGTTCCCATTGGCTACTACCTCAATGAAGAGAACCACTGGGCCACCGACCCGCAGAAGATCAGAGAGCTCATTGCTACCAACAAGCAGAAGGGCATCCATATCAAAGCCTTGGTAGTCATCAACCCGGGTAACCCTACCGGGTCCATTCTCTCGAAGCAGGACATTATCGAGCTCATCGACATCGCCGCAGAACACGGAATCGTGCTCATATCCGACGAGGTCTACCAGGAGAACATTTTCAAGGGCAAGTTCCTTTCCATGAAGAAGGTGTTGTGCGAGTTGAAGGAACTTTACCCCGGATCGTACGAAAACGTCCAGCTTGCCTCGCTTCACTCTACATCCAAGGGCTTTAGTGGTGAATGTGGCCAGCGTGGGGGTTATATGGAGTTGGTGGGGTTCAAACCTGAGGTCAAGAACATAGTGTTCAAATTGGCCAGCATCAACTTGTGCTCGGTGGTGTCGGGCCAGGCATTGATGGAATTGATGATCAACCCTCCACGCGAAGGTGATCCCTCATACGAATTATACCGCAAGGAAGTCCAGACCATCCACGACGACCTCGAGAACAGAGCCGCGGGCTTGTACAAGGCTTTCCTCGAGATGGAGGATGTCACTTGTAACAAGCCCATGGGAGCAATGTACTTGTTCCCTCGTCTCTGCTTCACCGAAGATCACTATCCCCTTTTATTCAAGAGAGCCCATGACCAGAAACAATTACCTGACGACACCTACTGCATTGAATTGTTGGAGCACACTGGTATCTGCTGTGTTCCTGGAAACGGTTTCGGCCAGGTCGATGGCACCTACCATCTTAGGACCACGTTCTTGCCTCCAGGAACCGAATGGATTTCTAGATGGGCAGATTTCCACAAGGCATTTGTCAACAAATACAAAGTATAGCTTGATGAGATCACAAAAAGTTATCTTCAATATATTTATTTATCTCTATAATATCCCCGTCTAATTTACCCACGGTACACATTACCAAGTGTGATGGACTTGACCACAGTGTAGTCGTCTATGCCGTGAAGCGAGCCTTCTCTTCCAAATCCACTTTCCTTAACACCTCCGAAGGGCATGGCAGCGTCGGTGAATGCACCAGTGTTAACAGCGACCATACCGGATTCCAATCGTTCGGAAACATACCATACGGTATTCAAGTTTTCGGAGAACACATACGAGGCTAACCCGTATGGAGTATCGTTGCACCATTTGATGACCTCCTCTTTATCCTCGAATTTAACAAGGGCACCCAAGGGACCAAACGTTTCTTCGTGAAGAACCGTCAGGTCTAAAGGCACGTCTCTGAGCACAGTGGGGGCATAGAAGTTCTTCCCCAACTTTGGTAATCTTCCACCCTCAACAAGAACAGTGGCACCTTTGGCAACAGCATCCTTCACGTGGCTTTCCACCTTGTCCACCGCTCTTTCGCTGATCAAACATGTGTGAGTTACCCCTTGTTCGAACCCGTTGCCGATCTTGAAATTTCTAACCTTTTCAGCAAATAACTCGCTAAACTTCTCGTAAATGCCTGATTGCACAAAGATTCTGTTTGCGCAGACACACGTCTGACCCAACGACCTGAATTTGGACCCAATGCTCTGTTCAACAGCGAGCTCGAGATCAGCGTCGTCAAACACCACAATTGGAGCGTTTCCTCCCAATTCCAAGGATAATTTCTTAAGAGTGGACGAAGACTGTTTCATCAACAATTTCCCCACGGGGGTCGACCCGGTGAAACTGACCTTCTTGATCAAGGGAGACTCACAGAACTTCAAGCCACATGTTGGGGTGGTCTCTGCTGAGCACAACACCACGTTGAACACACCGGGAGGGAAACCCGCTTCGTTGGCCAAATAAGCGAGAGCCAAGGCCGAAAATGGCGTCAGACTATCTGGCTTCAAGATAGTGGTGCAACCAGCAGCAAGCGCTGGTCCAGCTTTGCGTGCACCCATGGCTGAAGGAAAGTTGAATGGGCACAACAAGCCAACCACTCCCACGGGCTGCTTGTAGGTTATGATCTTGTTATTTTGGTTGCTTGGCTGGATCGTGTTGCCGTAGATTCGCTTGGATTCCTCGGCAAACCATTCAAAGTACGAAGCGGAGTATTTGATTTCTCCAGCAGCCTCAGCAAGTGGCTTTCCATTCTCCCACGTCAAAAGTGCAGCCAAATCGTCCAAGTTTTCAATCATGAGATCATACAACTTTCTCAACCATCTTGCTCTGTCGTAAGGGGACGTGTGCTTAAAAGTCTCGAAGGCATCGTGAGTGACTTGGATAGCTTCGTCGATCTCTTCTGGTGTCTGATCTGGCAACTCGTGGATCAACTCCTCAGTGGCGGGATCGTAAACCTTGAAGGTCTTGGTGGATTTGGACTCGTACCACGCACCGTTGATAAATGGCTTGGTCTGGAACAAGTGGGGATTCTTTAACGTTGGAGCCATGGCAAAAAAGTTGACTTTGAAAACTGTCGAGTTCTATCGTTCGATGTTATAGGCATTGCAGCATTATTGGCGGATACCTAATTAGGAATTGCGCCCGGTGCGGGAGGCAACCTTGTCAGGGCATCCTGCACACAGAGTGAGATAGATGCTGGGTTCAGTCAGAGTAGAATAAGCGGCAAAGAATGCCGCTCTGGATTAGTGGCGTGCAAGGAACAAAAGGAATACTGTGGAACAAAACAGTGTGTATGTTCGCCTGACGGTGTTTTTGGTAGAGCCACGTCCCGTGACACCGGTTTACCCCAGCCAGAAACACCCAGAACAGATGGCTGCAAAACTACATTAACAGAATACCATGCTTGGCCCACTATAAAGGCACGGGAGAATCTCGGGCTTTTGGAATTCGCTAACACACCACTACAATGAGACTCTCGTATTTTGTGACTCTTGCGTGTATCATGGCCCTTGTTTCGGCCATGTCACTCAACGAAACTGACAGCGGGTCTGTGGCTCACTCCATCACCAATGGCCTGCATCGAGCCGAACGGTTCGATAGTCTAGACGACCTTTTCCACTCGGACTTCTGGAAACAAGTGATCTCCAAACGTGATCCGGAAATGGCAAAGAACACTGTGGTGTTGATCAAGGACTCCGGTTCGGTATACTTTTTCGCCGACTCCGAAATTGAGCCGGGTGTCACAAAGAAACCAGGACGGGCCGCCCGAAAGGTGGAAATGACAGAAGTACAGTTGGGCGAGCCGGAGACCTTGTTTTTCGATGACCAGCCCGTGAGCCATTGTATCTCGTCAGAGCTCTCTTCCGGTGGCGGGAGCTTCACCCACTCGTACACTTGGAGCCAGGCGTCGAGCTGGCAAATCTCAAACACTCTTGGTCTCACATTTGTACACTGGTCCCTCAAGTGGGGCGCAAAAATCGATCAGTTTGCGGGTAGTGGCAGCAATGGCGCCAGTGTCACATGTCCGCTCAACCCGGGAAACACGGTACAGGTGCTTGGGTCGTTCAGCTATAAGTCTTACCCGCATGCCAAGCTCCGAAGGGTCATCTTCGGAGCCTCCGCTCGTCTCCACTTCGCTGTATGGAAGAATATGCGAACCAGAAACTTGGATAACTTGTCGCCCGTATATTTGATTGATGACTCGACCATCAACTACTACTGCACCGACAACAGGGACAAGATGAAGTGTGCCGCGGATATTCAGGTACCAACCCCTGAGCGGAAGGAGGCTGACCATATGCGAGTGACGGGCTAATCGATCTTGTGGACCCTTAACAAAAACATCATGCTTGTCCGGAGGACACGGCGGGGGACGGTGTTTAGTGGGGCTAACCTGCAAAAGAGCGGCGGAAGGCGCGGAAGGCCATCGATGATTACCAATTATTCTGCAGTTTACGGGCGGCTTGCATGTTCTGCGGACTTAAGCTCAGAAAACTCGGACATTATGCAGCCAAGCACGCATGCATCGTATTCTGTGCTACGATGGCGGTTGCCGCCCGGGTACGATGATTAATCAATACATATATATATATATATATGTAGAAGCGCCATTCCCCTGCGCTGTATCTGTCGCCACCCGCCATAAGCATGCTTCTTATCGACACATTTGCCCGTATACTGCCTATAGGGTACATTCGTGGCAAAATTCAGGGCCGTCACCGCCTGGACAGCAAGGATTCCATAACTAGTACAGCGTCTACCTCCACGTCAACAACATATAAAGCCAACGAACCGAACAGTCCTGTCAAGCGGAACTCGTCGGTTGGGTCGGTTCCTCATCGCGGCAATTCAGTCACCTCCAGCCGTGCTCTTTCAGGCAGACTCGACTCCTCGCCTCCGGATTCTCCCGTCTTGAGCCTGGTCCCTCCGTACCTAGGACCGGGGACGGTGCATTCGGCGAGCTATATGATGCGCCAGGAAACAGGCGATGGAACTGAACCGTGTTTGTCTTCCGACATCACCATCCAGATCTCGCTCCGCCGGGTCAACACCGAACAGCTGTCGATACACTCTACGTGGGAGTTCCCTCTGGAGGACACCAAGAAGGTGCGGTTTATGTGAGACGCTGACAAAGATATATCTGGTCCCCGCAGTGGAGATCCTTCCCTATGAGGCTGCATTTGTATATAGTAGATTACGACGTTATGAGATCCTCCGTAGCAGCCGTAGCTCGTACCTCTATCGGGGCTACCAAACCTGACATGTGCAAGTAAACGTCGCGCTCCTGCACACAGTACACGTCCGTACCGCTGGACATCCACGACTCGCTGTCTCAGGAGAGCGTGCGACATTTCTCCGGGCACACAACCCGCACCCGTGCTGCTTCGCCACGCGCATCCAGTCGCGAAACACATCCAAAAAAAGAAACCCAGGCTATGACGTCGTGCGCCCACCGCTGAATCCATGATCAAAACTTCTAGCAATTGGTAAACGGTGACTACCCATCCGCGAGATTCTTCTTCCGATCACACTCGTTGTTGTGTTTTAGCCGCCCCAGCACCCGCTTCACCAGCCGAACACCACCTTATTCTCGACAAATCCCGCAACCAGCCGATTGCTCGTCCCACCAACAACAACCATCTCTAGAAAGCGCTCTCGTGTCCATCCAATAGCCACGTCCGTTCTCAAGCTTCACCGCTCCTCCCCAGCATTGACTTTACCTCCCCATGCATTTTAAGTCGACTCTCATACTCTTGGCAGCCGTCTGTTGGCGTGTGGTCTTGGCCGACGTCGATATCTCCTCCCCTTCGACTGGACAATCATTCTCTGCCTCCGGTGATGGGGCGTCCGTCCAGTTGAAGTGGAAGGACGACGAGGACGACGACACCGCTGCGGACTCGCTTCTGAAGGTCAAGGGATACACCATTTCGCTCTGTACCGGTGCCAACGACGAGATTGAATGTTTCAAACAGTTGGTCCAAGACAAGGCCATATCAGGCATGCTGTACACAGCGACCATCTCGGCGGATACTGCGCCCAACGGATACTTCTTCTTCCAAATCTACACCGAGTTCGCCGACGGCTGGACCAACCACTACTCTAATAGATTCAAGTTGACGGGAATGTCTGGTCCCAAGTCGGCCACCATCACCCAGAACGGAGCTCCCACCGTGGTGTCCTTGGACGTCGACGAGTCTGGTCCTCCACCCGACCCGCAATCCAGCGTGGGTGCCAAGAGTATCAACTCTGCGTCGTTCACCATTCCATACACCAAACAAACCGGTAAGAGCAGATTTGCTCCCATGCAAATGCAGCCGGGCTCCACCGTCACTGCCACCACTTGGTCCAGAAAGTACCCTACCAGTGCAGTGACGTACTATTCGACCTTTGCCAAGACCCCCAACGTCGCCACTACCATCACTCCAGGCTGGTCGTACACCCCCAAGTCTGCAGTCAACGAGGCTTCCATTGCTCCTTACCCTACCTACTACTATCCAGCGAGCGAAAGAATTTCCAAGGCATCCCTAAGCTCCGCTGCTAAGAAAAGAAGATGGTTAGACTAGTTAAGTACTTTCATTGTGTGTTTCAAATAAATTGAGTTTTCTGGTGGATTATTTTGTTTGGGAGTAAACGTTTAATTTCTCTTTTCCTGCAAACTTGTGTAGTCGTATCATTAAAACAGGTTCCCGTGATGTTCCGTGATGTTCCGTCCTGTTCTGCCTCTAGGAATCCCATCAGAATCGGGCTTATTTTTCACGTGACTGCACTTTCAATTATCAAGACATCCTGTTTTGTTCATTGCTCCATCAACCATGTGTATGGGAAAACCGAGATCGTTGCAGAGTTCCTCTGTCGAGCAGCGTGTTCAACTTGTGCTGAAAGTGCCCGCTCAATCCGGTTCGAACGGTGTTTCCTCGTTGAACGTACTCGAAGACAAGAAATGCCAATTCCAACAACCAACCTCCACTTTACAATTCTTCAGTTCCGTGCTTAAAGGTCCCGATGGGTTTGCTGACGAAAAGACTGATTTGGAAGGCCAGCTGTCTATACTGAGTCAGCGTAGATGGAAATATACCAAAGAAGCACCTCTACTTCTTTCATTGATAGGACTTACGATCTTTCACTACACCTCAAGGTAGACTGGCTCGCGAAATGACGATTCGGAATGGCGAGTGGAATTTGCCTCAAATTTGCGCCAGTAGGCTGACCAATGAAGTACCCTGCTCTTGCTAATAGAAACATATAGACCGCTAGCCCAGCCAGCTTCCAGCTCTACCGCATGCGCATGCCTAATGCGGCAATTTTTCCGATGAGCGTACCCCGGTTTTCCGCTAAGGTGGAGTATATGAAGGCCACCATCCGTCGCTATTCTTACCAACAAAAGTTACATCGACATTCAGGCGGCATTCACACAACATGAAGTTCCTGAACATACTCTTATTATCGCAATTGGGGTCGGCATCGGTCATCGCTGGCAATGCTCATGCGGCACAACAGCCATTCAGAATGGACGATGTAGCCGAGTCCTACATTGATACCATCTACGGAGAATTGGTGGACTCCGAGGTACTGAGAAGCCACAAGATTAGTCTTCTCAGCAATGGTGTTTCTCCAGCAGCAAACGAGTTCACCGTTCAACACAAGCAATACATGGCTATCCAGCAGAAGTTGCAATTTCCACTGGACGACGAGACTTCCGACATCAACCACAGCCAGAGCATTCTCGGCGGAATCCTCACCTATGCCCACTTTGAGTATGCTCATTGTTTCGATCCTGAACTGTACAATGCTGACACTGTCGATATTGCCATAGTGGGCGCCCCCTTCGACACAGGAACCTCATATAGACCAGGAGCTCGGTTTGGACCGGAAGCCATCAGACTGGCGTCCAGAAGGTTGGGGGCTGGCCCCCACAATCGCAAGAAGAAGTACCCAGCCAACCCTTACGACAAGTCTACCCACAACTATTCTATTGTTGACTGTGGAGATGTGCCCATGACCCAGTTCGACAACCGGATCGCATTGAACCAGCTCTACCGAGGCCAAAGAGCTATCCACAAGCACCAGGGAAACGTCAACCGAGTTCCCAAGGTCATCACCATGGGTGGCGACCACACTATTACTCTCATGGCCTTAAAATCGGTGTACGAGTCCTTAGGGGAGCCTATCAACGTGATTCACTTCGATTCCCATCTTGATACCTGGGATCCCAAAATTCTTGGAGGAGGAATCACCGAGTACATGTCTCTCAACCATGGGACGTTCTTGCACTATGCCCACGAGCAAGGATACATTGCTGGCGACGGTAACTGGCACGTCGGAATCAGAGCTCCTTACCTCGATGAGGTCTATGACGGAGAACACGACTTGGAATGTGGCTTCTCCATCATTCGTGCCACCGACATCGACACCATCGGAGCGAAGGGCATTGCTGAAAAGTTGAAGAAGAGCTTGGGCGACAAGCCAGTCTATCTTTCCCTTGATATTGACGTGTTGGACCCAGCAAATGCTCCTGCTACAGGTACCATGGAGATTGGAGGATTCAGCGGCCGTGAATTGTTGACCATTTTGGACAGCTTGAAGGGAATCAACTTGGTGGGAGCCGATGTTGTCGAGGTCAGCCCACCATTCGATACCAACTCGGGTATTACTACCTTGGCTGCGACCTCGGCGATTGACTCGTTCTTGAAGTTGATGCTTGAGTAGATATGTAACTACTGCGAAATAAATATTGAACACTTTCAGATAAGTGTAAAATGAACAAACAACGTTGATCACTATCGTTGCTGGCTACAGTTTTCCCGGGCTCCTCCACCATTTATGTTTGGGTGAGAGCTAAATTATCTCTTACTGCAATTATTGCAAAATCTGAAAAATTGCAAAAATCGGAAAGTTTCGGAAGAGAAAGCGATTGCGGAGAACTGCCCAAAGCCTCGCGAATGGCCATGTAAATCGTGGTGACGTGGTACCCTAGTGATTCTCTCAGTTGCTTTTGGCTGATAGAGAGCCACCACACAAAGTCTGCTATAATTCTTGCGGTACGGATGTTTTCAACGCACCACGCAGAGTTCCCTTTGCCAAGTGACAGACCATCGCACAAAGCCATCGCAAAAGCCAGCGCTCCAGAACATCCGATGATGTTGTTTCCTACATGTTTCCAAAAATGGAACAAGTAACACCTCATGCAGAATGGGGCTGTGACGTGCGTCTGCAGATCTACCTCGGCGACATTTTGATGTTGCCGGTCCTGTGATCGCAGTTGCTAGGCAGGCAGAGGGCTACCAAGAAAGCGGGACTTTTGACAAAGGGCCACCCCTACACGCTAGGACGCTACCCCCTAGCGTATACCCCCAAGTGTCTATTGAAACGAGCACCAGTCCTTGTTGTACGTCCCTTTCCGTTCCCCCCCGGGCTTCATCTTCGCCAACGCAAATGTCGCACTCCATCCCTGTTCCCTTGCATTACTTTTTTTCTCGCCCGATGCGCAATTGTCGCACTATGATGTATGCCGTAGACTGTGCGCTTTGTTGTCCTTCTCAAAACGGAATTAGTGAGATCGAGACTTTGGACACTACCACCACGAACAAGCAGTAGGGGGCCACCACAAACGGCGAAGAACCACCCCCATCCAGCCTCAAGTCACTCCGGCATGCCGTCACGACACCTCCATCGAGCCGACCCGTGTGCCGCCTCAAATTCCATGGATACACTCTCCTGTTTCCCCTTCCGCACAGCCTTGCCTTGAAATGCCCATATCCTCGCCCACGATCACCGCCCTACCCCCGCACGTGACCCCGATTCCACTCACTCAAACAAATAAAAATAGTATAGCCTGCTTTGTGCGGTTTTGCTATTAGCTCTTCTTTCTATATGGCCCAGCGAGACTTGACCTACAACGCCCCCCGGGTCCACGCGTCCAACGACGAGGACTCGGACTTGCGGAATCCCTTCGCCGCCCCCAACGAGATCGACGAGTCCAGCTTCGAGTCCCAGCAACGTTCCAGCGCAACGTCGTCGGAAGAAGACGACATCAACAGAGAGTACGGGCGCCCGTTCAACGCATACAGCGGCTACTACTCGCAGCACGACGGTACCACCTCCAAGCTCCTCTCCAACGACAACTCCTCCAGTGACGATCCCATTTCTGGCTCGCACAGCGGTTCCATACCCCCTCCACCTCCCAGAGCCACCAAGGGCGGCTATGCTGCCATGAGCGCTATGGGAACCCCCACAAACCACATCAACGTGCCCTCTGAGTACGACCGCTATCCATCCATGGCGGGTTCCAGAGTGGTATCGTCCACGTCGTTGTCCAACCTTGCCGGCGGAGCGGCAGCACCCGCGGGTTCGTCCGGCGGTAATCACAAATCCGACGGTGAATCGTCCATATCGTCGAACCCGTTCTCCAACGGTACCGACTTCTCGCCCTTTGGCGGCTATCCCGCATCCTCGTTCCCACTCCACATCGACGAAAAGGAACCCGACGACTACCTCCACAACCCGGACCCCATAGCCGACGCAGACTACGACAAGAACAGATTCATTGCCGACTTGAAGAACATGGACCGCCGCTCTATGGGTGGCTTGCTCGGTGTGATTGCGCTTCTTATAGCGGCCGTGGTGGTGTTTATCTTGTTGCCTGTGTTGACTTACTCGGGAGTCACCTCTCACGGCAAGCCTCTAAGCTACGAGATCTTGACCCACTACAAGTACCCACTCTTGAGCTCAATCAGAACGAACTTGGTGGATCCTGACACCCCGAAGGATGCGCAGACCATCAAGGCCAGAGACGGATCCTCGTGGCCCTTGGTGTTTTCCGACGAATTCAATGTGGAGGGAAGAACATTCTACGACGGTGACGACCAGTTCTTTACCGCGCCAGACATCCATTACGCCGCAACCCAGGATTTGGAATGGTACAGTCCTGATGCAGTCACCACCGACCAAGGTACCCTTGTGCTCCGTATGGATGCCTACAAGAACCATAACTTATTCTACAGATCCGGAATGGTACAGAGCTGGAACAAGATGTGTTTTACTCAAGGCAGAATTGACATCTCCGCAAGATTGCCTAACTACGGTGGCTTCTCCGGTTTGTGGCCTGGTTTGTGGACTATGGGAAACTTGGGACGTCCAGGTTATTTGGCTACAACTGATGGTGTTTGGCCTTACTCGTACGAAGCATGTGATGCTGGGATCACTCCCAATCAGTCCTCTCCAGACGGTATTTCTTACTTGCCAGGTCAAAGATTGAACTCTTGTACCTGTTCGGGTGAGTCACACCCTAATCCGGGTGTTGGAAGAGGTGCCCCCGAAATCGATGTTATCGAAGCAGAGGCCGACACAAACATCAATAACGGTGTCGCCTCGCAATCCTTGCAGATGGCGCCCATGGACATTTGGTACTACCCCGATTACGACTGGATGGAGATTTACAACGCTTCGGTCACTACTATGAACACGTACACTGGTGGACCGTTCCAGCAGGCTCTTTCCGCTACCACAACTTTGAATGCTTCGTGGTATGAAAGAGGTAACGGACCACACAGCTTCCAGTCATACGGATTTGAGTACTTGAGTAGCAAGACTGGCTATTTGAGATGGTTCGTTGGTGACGACCCCACATTAACCGTACACGCCCAAGCATTGCATCCAAATGGTAACATTGACTGGAGATTGTTGTCCAGGGAACCAATGTCCATTATCATGAACTTGGGTATCTCGAACAATTGGGCCTACATCAACTGGCCAGAACTTCATTTCCCGGTGGAATTCAGAATCGACTATGTCAGAGTCTACCAACCTGAGGACAGTATCAATGTAGGATGTGACCCTGACGATTATCCTACCTACGATTACATTCAGCAACATTTGAACCTTTATGAAAACGCCAACTTGACACACTATATTGACGGAGGATACAAGCTTCCCAAGAACCGTATTGCGAATGGTTGTTAGAGGTCTCTGACATAACGAGTAATGAGTTTTATTTTCAGATATCAGTGCAATTCTGATTTTTGTATTTCTTAGCTGTCCTGGTTTAGTTGTATCATAAGTCCATTTCTGAAATATATTTAAAAGAACATGTTATAGAAGACAGTAGAGAATTTATTATCGAGTTCAAAGATTATCGAAAGTAGGAACCATACACGTTCCAAATCTTTCTGACCAAGTTTAGCTTTGTCGATATATCGTGTTCCGGATTATTTAATTCATTCAAATCGTTGACCCAGTCCTGAGTTAAGCTCTGGGGTATGATTAACTGCGCAACAATAATTAGGTTGACAATCTCAATGAGCAATTGTCCCTCGTAATCGTTAGAGCCCTGGGGATCGGAACCCAAACTTATCAATAAGTTCTCGATCTTGTTCAAGCCCTTCAAACAGAGGATATTGACCTGCTTACCATTGATTGATATCGGCTTGGAGCTGGTGAAATATCCCCAGAGCTTGTAAACAATGAATATGGAGGGACTGATGGACACAACTCCAAACACCAATTGCTGTGATTTCAAAAGCTTGTCAATTCCATTTATAGCCATTCCTCCGTCCACCTTGGTTTTCTGGATCTGGATCAAAATGGAACGTATAAGGTTACCCTTTACTATTGACTTAATTGGCAGTCTGATCTGAGATTCGTATTTGGACATCAAAAGAGTCAAGTCTCCATTTTGTATAGATTGGTGAATGCTTTGCACATCGACATCGGGCACCTTTTCGTCTTTCAAGAATTCGATTACCATTCTTTCAAGAGAATCAAGATCTGATTTCAAGGATTCTTTGGAGGTTATACTCAATTCGTCATCTTGCCTGAGCACATTAAGCATTCCATTGATGGGTTTAACTAACCAGTTCTTGAAGAACCCATAAACGGTATCAACAAAATTATGTTTGAACCAATGCACAATCTCCTCACGATTGTTATAAGCGTTCATAGTTTGCGATGGGCCATATAACACCAACACAAGCAAAATGGGCCAGTAACGAGTTACAAAGGATGGTTGTTCACCCTGGGTGATAGGCGATTTTGCAAACTTGTTCACATTCACTAGGAACTCATTAAGCTTTTGGCTTTCATTTCCTTCCAGTGTTCCCAAAATCTTCTCAAGTTGCGCTAAGGTCTCTGCTTTGTCGTTGAATTTTATCTTGAGCATATTGTTAATCATAGCAACGTGAGAATTAATCTCTTCATTAATGGCCTCAATCTTACGGGAAATCTCCATATTCACAATAGTCAAGGGAGACCTCATAGCAGATCTAACAAAATGTCTATACCTCTTATAAGTTGAACCCTTCGTTACGCTCAATAACGAAATTGTAGGACTGTTGTTCACCAAGAGTGTATTCACTGCAACGTTTCCTGCCCTGTAGATAATTCTCACGTAGTGCCTGATCCGTATCCAGTTGTTGTATAGCCAGTTATCCTCATAGGTGTATCCATGCGAAGAGGTGCCAAATTGATACTCTTCGTTTCTTGCCAAAATATCTCTAAGGTGAAACAAAAAGTCTCTTCCAAAATTGAAAAGCTTTATAGGGGATGTCTGGATAAAATAGACCAACTTACTGAGGTTAGACGAATTGATAGTTTCCCAATAGACCAAATTTCCTTTGAGCACCAAAGTCTTGTAGATAAGGGAATTTGCCAAGTTGAAACTGCCTGTCAAGATAGCGTAGTAGTCAATGAGCTGATTGGTAGTGTAGCTTATACCCTGGATCCCTTCCCCGTTCCCCGAGCTAACATCAACTGTCTTTGCGTATATCTTTTGTAGGGTCTGCAAATCTAGGGATGAGAGGCGTTTGAAGTCGAAATCGTCAATGCCCAAAAGATCGAATATCTCTTGGAAAGAGTCCAGAAGCGTCTTGAATGTAGCATAGTCTTGCGATTGAAGTTCAGCAGTAGAAATTGAACTGGTGGAGTACTTGGCAAAGTCTGTGGTAAGAAACGATGTGGTGAGCCGATTGACGTCTTGGAACTTTTCCCTAATTCCCAAGGAGATTCTGTTGTTAAGACTAATTGAGCGGATCACACGCGAGGACTGTGCCGATGGCGGCCGAATCCCTGGAGTAAGAAAGTCCATTAGTCTTGGTGAAGAAGAGACAGCAATGATGCGACGCGAATTGAATCTGGGGTCACATTTAGAATTGATGCGAAGCGCAACAAAATTGAATAAGATCGCATGTATTTGAGTGCTGCAGCGTAATTTAAGCGATAGAGAGATGGGGACTACGACAGGCGAGTTTTTCTTTTTCATTATTCTACTCTAATCATCATCTTGGTTGTTATCATCCAAAACACCGCTTTCCTTGATCAATGTATCGATTTCGTTGTCAGTCCAGATTTTGTGGATGGGTTTTCCTTGATGCACTTTGGACAAACTCAAAGTGGCGAACTCGAGCTTTTCACTATTCAAGGTCGAGGAGTCCATGGTCTTCGACAACACCTTGATCGCCAATTCACAGGCCTCCTTCAATGACATCTCATCTTTGTAATCCTTCTTTAACAATGTTTGCGCTGCAGAATTGTTGGCACCGATGGAGGTGGCCTTCCATCCCGAATAGTTACCGGAAGGATTCGATGTGAATAGTTGGAACTCGTATCTATCATCGTAGCCGGCATACAAGAAACTGACCCCAAATGGTCTCAAACCACCATGCTGGGTGTAACCTTGCTTGATATCACACACTCTCTTGATCAAAGTTTCACAGGGAATTTCTTCGTTATAAGTCTTCAAGTATTGCTGAGCTTGGACTCTGGCATTGTTGACCAAAATGAATGCATCTGCGGTCATACCTGCAACGGCACAGATCATATTGTCGTTAAGAACGTAGAGCTTCTCAGCCGAGCCGTCGTTGTCAAACAACTTGGAAGTGACTTTCTTCTCACAGGCCAATACCACACCTTCGGACGACAATATCCCAATGGCAGTTCCTGCCATGGAAATCGCCTCTTGTGCATACTCGACTTGGTACAATCTTCCCTCGGGGGAAAAGATGGTGGTTCTGGAATCGTATCTTCTGGACATCGCGGTGCTTCAATTCCTCCCGTTCTGGAATGATAGTGGACTATGGTGATGCAAAGGTGGCGAAATTTGAAGAAATTGACTGTTGGTGGATCTGGTGGCAATACTGGGCTCGTTCTCTTTTTCACACCATAGATATGTTTTTGGGTGGCGGCGCACTACCTTTCTTCCTCGTACAATACAAACTTAACAACACCAGGTGCTAACACTGGTTGGGAAGCCAGCCATACTGATCTTGGTATACCTTGCTGTCTGTGACAGACTGAGCCCAGCATGAAGATCTTCGTAAGCTCCATCAATATTCCCATAGGGTACACGCGTCCTCGATTTCCATCCCTCTACTGGCCGTTGGGAGCAGATCTGCACCAGTACGAGCAGTCATACCTCTACTATGCGAGAGACGTGTGGGAGTTCACTGTCTACTGGACCCTTATCATGTTCGGAAGCTTTTATATCTTGGCTGCACTCATTGCAGTGTTCAATGTGGAATTCAACGACAGGCGACACCATCTTCCGGAGCTGGGTAAGAAGCGAATGGCCACCCTCTTGTTTGGACTAGTGTATGTTGCTATTGGCTTAATCAAAGGTTTTGCTTCGGGAGCGGTCATTGGGTTGATGCTAGGTTCCGTCTATCGAGCAGGCTCGTTGAGTATGAGTACATGGATCCCCCTTAGCTGGGGTATAGTGGCTGTGCTATTTGATGTTTGCAGCTCGTACTCCACGACCCTGACGGTGATGTAGTTCTGTGCTGGCTTGCAGAACTCGCTGAAGACTTCGGGCTTCCGATCCACCGGGATAACTTTTGCATTCTTAGGGGAAGGCTTGTTTGTTTGCTTTTCAAGGAAAACGGTATAGGGAATAAGACACGAATTTGCCGCTAGGGGCATTTGGGATATTTATATCTGGTAACCGGCACCATTCACTTTGTAGTAGTTATGTGCTGGATTTGCAGTCAGCTCTTTATTGCGCGCTATCTCAAATCATATATATATACATCCATCTCCACACATACGACAGAGCGGTCCCTATTGTCAATTGCTGCACGTGTTGAGCCAGTATCAGAAGGTGTAGTTGCACGGAACCCTGCCATGTCTTACGAGTATCTTTCGATCCCTCAGCTACAGCACTATTTTGCCAGAAAACCATCCATTAAAGTGGCCACTACGGCGCTTGCTATTCTAGGTGACTATGGCGTAAAGTGTGCCTTGTCGGAGCAACTCGTTGACTATCTTCGGTCTCAAGGAGTGACCAATGTTGAGGAGCCACAAAACACGTCGTCAAAGTACCTCGAAGATGCGTCGAATGCCCTCAAGAAGCTTAAGTCTTCAAACTCCTTTCTTACAAACGCTGAAGAGGCATCTACGCTTTTCGCCAAAGTCCGTAGGGCAGTGCAAATTCTAATCATACAGCAGCGATATGATCTGGCCCTCCAATGTCTCAACGATTACTCCACCTTAGTCAACTTTTCATCTCAACCCAAGGATCATAGCCAATTGAAATCCAACGCCTATATCGAGTTCTTGTTCCTTCAATTGGCTACCAACATATATCTGACCCTCTTGTTTCCTTCTGATGATGTAAGGGGAACCAACACCTCTTCTTCTGGTAACTTCAAGGCATTTGATGGGATTTACAAAAAAATTGGGCTCTACTACACTCGGAATGAAGCGTTGTTAAAGTCATGCCCTCCTGAATTGGCGAGCTCCGATGGAAATGATGAAGATGACCTGGGAGATGCCTGTTCAGAACTCAAATTCTACTGGCTCGCGAAAGTGCTATACCTAGTGGTTCATTTTAAAAAACTCCAATTCGATGAGTTTACGCTGCAGTTGTCTTCCATCTTATTTTCCACAAGTAGATCAAAAGAATTCTTCTTGAGTGACGTGGGCACGCTCCGCTCTAAAATATTGTCAATGTTTGCGTTTGTTTTGGTATTTGTGAAGCCGTTTAATGAATTGTCATTACTAGATTTTGATGAGACGGATCTTGTCATCGATTTGTTTCTCTTGGATGAAGCGAGCTATGAATATGATTTGTACCACCAATTACTTCAACCCTTGCTGGAATCCAATTTTTCAACAGTAAACTCTAATTTGCTCGATAATGAAGAGTTTTTGATTTCGTTTGTCTCTCAATTAGGGTTTTGCATTCCAATTTCAATCAGCAATAATTCAATTTCTTCAACAGATATGGCATCAACTAGTCGTTCTAACTCTAGAATATTAGCCGATACTAGTGGTTCCCCTGCGTCAAACTCGAAAGCTATATCCAGCTCTTCATCTCGCCGTTTTCTACGCTATGTGAACCTTATCATTACATTCAAGAATGCATTGGTGTTATTCTCGGTAATTTCAGAAGTTTCTAGAACGAAACTCATAAGTCTTTTGGGTTTTGACATAGATTCCTTGAGCGAACAACAGATTAGTGAGGTTCATGATGACATACTACTTCTCATTTCCAGCTTGAGCTTGGGCCAAATTGGAATCGGCTATAATTTTGAAAATGATGTCTACTACAATGAAGGATTCGACAAAAAGAAGTCAAGCGATAATTTACAAAGCGAAATTGAAGTGTTAACTGATAAGTTGAAAGCTGAGAGTATTGCCAACTTAATGAAGGAAGTACTTTTGGAGAAGCTCTTTTCTCCGTCATAGGATTTTTTAGGGCATAATGCATATATTTTAATGGGGTTGTTGAACATCCTGAAGGACTCTAGCTATGAGCTGCATCATCATTAGCCTGCCACTTAATGCGTTGAATGTGACGTTTGATATGTCTAGGTAAACCGGTTCCTGGAACTGGGTCAATTGCTTCACCAAATAGCAGGTAATCATAATCAAGAACACTCCACAGTCGTCAAAGTTGTCCTGCTGATCGCATTTCATGTGGACAATCTCGATGGGTCTATTTGACTTTACAACGTTCTTGCACGATTGGAGTCTCTTGGTCAATTCCTTCAATTGCCTTTCCGTATCGTCGTCGTCTTCGGTTATCATGGAGTCATAGATGTATAGTCTATTTTCAAGTAGCGAAAGAAGACCTAATGCCCAGTGGTCTCCGGTATTTGCATCCTCCAAGTCAATGTCATCAAAATCGTCAATGAAGTTTATGGGGATGAATATGAATTGCAGCTTCTTTAAATCGTCTAAGGGAAGAATATTTTCTATTTCATCATTTATGGGATAATGTAAAAACAATTGAACTAATGAGGGGTACAAAAGTTGAATCTGGCCATTCAACAGACTGTCGGAGTTGAGAAATGACTGGTGGAGTAGCTCGTAGATGAAGGAGATATTATTATCGTTGAGCCATTCTTCTGGAAGAATATGGTCGAGATCCGATTTGTACAATGCAATGGAGTGGTACTGGAAAATCTTGAGCTCTGTTTTTGAGTTAGTGATAGTGCCCTCGGCCTCTCGGAAGGCTCTAGCCTGGCTTATAATTTTGGAATGGGCCAGCTTTAGATCAGCCTTGGCCAAGAATGGGTTGAAAATATTCTCAATCGATGACTTTTCCAGTACCAGCTCTTCTTGTCTTCTGAGTTGCTTAGCCCTAGCAGCATTGATTTTCTTCTGTTGTTTCATCTCCTTTTTTTCCAGCTTGCTGAGCTTCTTTTTGGAAGGACTTGTGTCGAACACTTCTTCCTCCAGCTCTGGATAATTGACAGGAAGCACAGAATCCCAGTCGAGCTGGTCAAACCCGTCGGAAACAATTGCGCTCGACGGCTTCGTCGGCCTAGCAGCGCTATCGACGCAGAACCCTCTGTGTTCATCAAAGACGATCGCAGGCATGAATGGCAATGCAAATTGAAGTTGAAGACTTGCTGACGGAGATTGGGGCCGCGTGAGATCCAGTCATCTGACTGAAATATCAATTGGAACCCAACCACTGTGGAGAGTTAACCATACGGGCCGGTCATGTATAGACTTGGAAGATGTGTGTATCCAAGGTGCTCACCTGGCTATACGACTTTTCGGGCTGCTCGTTGTCTCAACATCAATTCCAGACCTCCGTTACAGACATACAATACGGGACAGCCCACTCATGAAACCAGAACTCATTACATTCCGACTCCGGGCAACCTTACCCCGGGGATAAGTGCCCTAGAGTACTATAGCCGAAGACTTGAGCTCATGAAGAACCTTCCACCACGTTCGATTGTGATTTTGCAGGGCAATCTGGTTCAATACGCCTCGGGAAGCGTTTTCCACGATTTCCAACAGAATAATGACTTGTACTACTTAACTGGATGGCTAGAACCCGACTCTATGGCTGTTATCGAGAAAAAGGGAACAGAAAGCGATGATGTAATTCTCCACATGCTTGTTCCGCCCAAGAACCCTCGCATGGAATTGTGGGAAGGAGAAAAGCTGGGACTACAAGGTGCCTACGATTTTTTCAATGCTGATCTCGTGGAAGATATCAACAAGGCTCCCCAATACATCGATAATTTGGTGGCGACTAATGAGAACATCTACTGGGATGACAAACTGACCAAAAGCCCCACTACTACCAAATTTGCGTCATTTTTCAGCTTGGGAGGGAAGCAGCCTTCTCGAAACGGATCCATACAGAATATAATTGAGAAGTCCAACAAAACAAAGTCGTCACTGGCATCGCTCGTTGCCAAGCTACGGAGTGTCAAGTCTGATGCTGAAATCAGAGTGATGCAAGCGGCAGGTCAGATCTCCAGTCGTGCCATCAATAAGGCAATTGCCAAAGTTGGCTCGTCGTCGCCTTTGTACACCGAAAAAACCCTTGCAAAGTATTTGGAGTACCAGTTTGTAAAAGGTGGGTGTGACAAGCAGGCATACATACCTGTTGTTGCCAGCGGAAAGAATGCGTTGACCATCCACTACACCAGAAACGACGATCTCCTCTACAGAGACGAGATGGTATTTATCGATGCCGGTGGTAAGCTTGGCGGATACTGTGCCGACATTTCCAGGACTTGGCCCAACGGAGTCTGTGGATTTAGCGAACCCCAGTCAGATATTTATCTGGTGGTATTGGACGTCAACAAGAAGTGTATCGACTTGTGTGCCGAGTCCTATGGGATGTCTTTGCACGATATCCACGAATTTTCCGTCAAGGCATTGGCAGAAAACTTGAAAAACTTGCCCGGATTCTCCGCAGTTAGTGCCACTGATTTGGTGACCACGTTATATCCACATTATATTGGACACCATTTGGGGTTGGATTTGCATGATATCCCGTCGATTTCCCGTTTCCAGAAATTGGTCAAGGGAAACGTGGTGACTATCGAGCCTGGCTTGTATATTCCTCAAAACGATAAATGGCCCAAATTCTACCAAGGAATCGGAGTCAGAGTGGAAGATGATATTGTGGTGGGACAAAGCGGAGACGACATTTTGAATCTATCTGCGGGGTGTGTAAAGGAGATAGTCGATATTGAGGAATTGATAAGAAAGGGGGAGGTGACTACACCAGGGACCGACGAAGAGTTGGTAATTTTGGATATTTAATAGATTGTACATATCGCTGACTATATACAGATGTCGAAAAGAATGAAGATGTAGCTTAGCTTAGCTTAGCGTCCACCAATGTTCAACAACAAGGAGTTGTTGTTTCCGGACTCGGAGTCAGAGCCCTTGCCGCTGGGCAAGTACGACACGTTAGGCGAGTTGGCCAAGGTTTGTGCAATGTCTTTGGATGCTTCCAATCTTCTAATCATCAACAAACCGTCACCAGCCTTGGCTAATGCCTTAGAAACGGTGTCGGCACTCTCAGCTTCACCCTCGGCTCTGATCACGTTAGCTCTTCTCTCTTGTTCAGCCTTTTCAACCAAGTACTTGGCCCGTTCGGCATCTTGCTGTGCAATTTGCTTTTGCTCGACTGCCTTGGTGAACTCTCTGCCGAAAGTCATGTGTGTAATGGAGACGTCCTCCAACCTAATGTTGAACTCGTTGGCTCTGGTAGACAACTCCTGTCTGATTCTGGCAGAAACAACTTCTCTCTGGGTAATCAATTCCGCAGCATCAAACTGGGCCACGATGGACTTCAACACTTCGTTTCCTATAGCGGGTAGCACTCTCTCGTCGTAATCCAAACCCAAGCTTTGGTAGATCTTGGGCAAGTTCATGACTTCTGGTCTGTGCAAGACTCTCAAGGTCAAAGATACGTTCTGCAAGTCCTTCGATCCTGTGGTGGTAGCAATGGTTTTAGGCTTGGTTCTGACATCATATATGATGGCCTTCTGGAGCCAAGGGATCAAAAAGTGGGTACCTTCGCCAATGACATTCTTCTGGACACCGTTCAATCTGTCGAAAATGACAGCTCTCTTCCCGCCTTCGACGTCATAGATTGCCGATTGGCCTAGGGTGATGGCAATGGCACCAGGAATGGCTATCCTGGATACGATTTCTGCGATTCTGGAGGACATGGTGAAAGTATGCTAGTAGTGAACGCCACTGGCGATTCTGTGAAGTGAGGTGGGTGCGGGTTGGGCGGGATTGCAGGTTGGCGCGGGGCTCTTTTTTGCAGGTTGGCGGTGTGCTCTGGGAGGTGCACAGACAGCAATTATAAAATTGTGCATAGGGGGGAATCAGAAGAAGCTTGTCTAAGCGAGAGATCTCTCTTTGTATGAGTCGTAAAAGACTATATATTATTGAAAAATCAAGTGGAGGGGTTCTGGGTACAAACGGTCGACACTGCTGGTCCGTCTTTGCTTGTGACGGTCGTGTCCTCCGTAGCACGTCACATCCATATTTGTCACCACAGGTGTTAGAACAGAATATGTGCATCCTTTGTAGTTGCTGGAAACTGTGCTTTCCTCCAGTGGAGTCACAGATACAGACAACATCCATGCTGTAATTTTAGGCAATAATTTGCAACCGGTCCACACTTGCGGCTGCTATCACAAATACGCCGGGAATTCCAGCAACTAGTCCTCACAAAACCAGCATGGACGGGTCAGCCTCGTCAGCCTCGTCAGATCGTCAGCCTCGTCAGATTATCAGCCTTGTCTTGATAGCCCCGTATAGTAATCGGTGCAACGAAACGCGAAATGCGAGCCTCCTTCGCAGCAACCGCAAACTCCACGTTCACCCGTGGTCGCCAGCATGGAGGCTTCGCCAATTCCCTGCTCATCTCCAAAACAACCTTATACTCTACGCTAGGACGATGGTCAACCTATGTCAAGGTTAACCACCAAAGTGTTGCTGCTCCGGTGTTGGAGGTGTACTCCGTTGCTGGGAAAGCCGAGGTTCATAACACACGATTGTCATTTGGGTGCAAACGCAACCCACGAACGGTGCCGTTAGCATGGGAGCCTGGCGGTATTCCGAAGGAGTGAAATTTTCTAGATCATTCCCCCATTGGGTTTTTTTCTTGTTAGCACTGCAGGCGTCCCCTGGTCTCCCCACATTATTGCGCATGATGACACAAATCGCACCACCATCTGTACAGTTTGGATTGCTGAACAATGTTATTTAAGGGGTCGGAAGATCCAGGTACGGCAAATTCTATAGTGCCCCAACAATGCAACAAGGAAGAAGATGCTCGCTCACGTTGGAGTCCTCAGGAAACAATCCAGGCAACCCGTTGAATGCATATCTAGTGTACGACGCTAACCTCCCCAAGTGCAACAGCGCACCGGACTTGTCCAGCCGCTTCTCCACCACCTCCGAATCCTCGCGCGCCTCACACAATGTGGATACCCACGAAACCACCCGCAGAGTGTCCATGTGTGACTTGAGCAACCTCGACGAACAGATCGACCTGTTGAGGTCGCCCACGACTTACACCATGACGCCCTGGGCGAATTCCACCCTGTGTCTTGATAGCCTGTTTCATCCATCACACGAGAAGTGTCGCCGCCCCTTAAAGCCTACGTGCGGAAGACACCAGCGCAGGAAAAGCATAGCCGTCAAGTTTGAAAACCCGCGGGTGCTGTAGCACGTCTTCGCGCTTCAGCGATATTCTGTTTTATCATTTACTTGTCATCAATGCTGTGTCCATCTAATTACTGGTGAGTTAATGTTAGTTGGTTCCGAGGTAGAGCTCGTCGATACACCGCGTGCGGAACATCCAGTCGGTGTCCTTGAAGCCCTCCTGGTTGTACCACGCCTTGTGGTTGCCCTCCATGGAGCTGAGCTTCCCGATAACAATATTCACTCTTGGAAATACATGCTTAAGTCTGCGTAACCCCACCTCTGTCGACATGTAGGTACACAACGTGATGTCCTCCTGGTTGACCCGATGGTCCAAGAGCACTTGCACCGCCATGATGGAGGCTGCTCCGCTGATGATTTGCGAGTCAAACAACAAAATCTTTCTGTCCTTGGTGCTGAGAGTTGGCGGAAGCGACAGATAGTGCAATTGCGGCTCGCCCGTCATGGAGTCGCTCTGGATCAACAATTTCCCTATCAAGGTCTCAGGGAACGTCCTCTTAAAGCTGTTCATGAAACAATCTCCCGAGGTGATGATGCTGATGGCTATGATATCCTTGGTAAGCTTCAAGCCGTGGTACGCGTAGTTGGCGCTGGTGGTGACTTCGATGGGTTCGAAACTGGTGAAGAATTCCTGGGCCTTCTCGATGATGAGTCCACAAATGCGCTCAAAGTAGAATATGAAGTCCCCTCTGTCGGTGTCCTTGTTGAACAAGATGGAGTGTATCCCGCGTGTCTGGTTCGTCACTGGCAAGAGCTTCAAGTTGGGGACATTATCGATGTCGAACGAGAGGTTGACCCCCAACGCCCGGAGCCGCCTCAAATGCATCGACGACTTGAGTGCCAACTGTTTCTGGATGTGCTGGATCATCAACGAGATGGCGGTGTCGTTTTCCAAGCCCTTGGGCAACACCAAGTCGGCGTTCTGCATCGTGGGCAACACAAACTTGACCGCATTGGGCTTGACAAACGTCTCCCACTGCCGGATCGCCCCTTCGACGTCTCTTCCCCGATGCAAAATGTCTCTCGTCAAACGACGTGCCAAGCACACGTCCAAATCTGTGTCCACGTACAACTTTATGTCCATCAAGTCGAGAAGCCGCTTGTCGTGCAAGGCGTAGATCCCTTCGATGATGATGACGTTGGCCCCGTAAATGGTGGTGGTTTTGTTGGTACGGTTGTGAAGCTTGAACGAGTAGACGGGGATATTCGTCTTCTTACCCTGCTTCAACGACTTGACCGTCTGGTATACCAATTCCATGTCGAAAGAGCCAGGGGTATCGAAATCAAACTTGCACTCAAACGCCTGTTTCCGTTCCTCTTTCGTCAATGGGTTGTAGAAGTTATCGAACGAGAGGAGCACCGTCCATGGCTGGTTCAACTCCTGGATGATCTTCTGCGACACCGAGGTCTTCCCCGAGCCCGAGTTACCTGCCACTCCGATGATGTATGGCTCGTTCCATGGCGCGATGTAGGAGGGTTTGGAAGTCTGCGAGGGAACGTTTTCAGACGAATCAAAGAAAGACGTGCCGTCTTGGTTGGGCGCTATACGAAACGACTTGGCCTGATTAGTCCTCGTCTCAGACATTGATGCTGTGATGTGCCGCCGAATCCTCGGTAGTGATGGTGAGCGCTCTAGAAAAAGTTTGAGATGCTCCGGTTTCTGCGACTGCGCGCGCAGCTCATCTTGCCAGACACTAGGAAGGCGAAACACCCTTCTATATGAGTACTCAGACAGGACGTGGTCAACGCAGGAAGCGAGGGGTCGACTGGGACGATTCAGATGGTGAGGGGGAGTCTGGAATTGGCGATTCCCATACCCACGAATCCAACGCCGATGAAGCCGTTAACAGCCAACCTCCACACATAGACAATAACAGTGCTGAACCAGAACAAGACCCTTCCAAACGTTCTCAAAACCGTTCAAGTGCTAGCGATCTCCGCAACGCCTCGCGAAAGCTGTATTTGCAGAAACGTCAACAGCAAAAGCTCGAGGAGTTGCAACGGGAAATCAAGCACTATGAATCTCTCCCAAGACTTACTCAAGCTGAACAGGCCGACTACAACAGGAAAGTAAACATAGAAAAAGTCATTACCAACGCCATGGCTCGAGAAGAGAAGGTGCAATTCCACCTACAAAACGAAAACCTGGACAAGAGAACGAAGTACGAATTACTACATGCCAAAACAGAGTACGATGACAAAGAAGATTCTGTTAGAGTGAAGGAGAAGACAAACAGGTACGAGAATCAGTGGGAAGCAGAGCAATTGAAAAAGGCGACCCAAATATCCTCCATAGATAGCGACAAAATCAATCTACCCAACCAAGACCAATATGAGTTTGTGTTTGACGAATCGCAGTTCGTGGACTTTGACAGCAATGAAGTGATCAAAGGCAGCGAAGAAGAAGTCGAACCGGTGGAAGCATCTCAAAAAAAGAAGTCTTCCATCCTTGAAGTACGGAAATCGCTTCCTGTATTCAAATTCAAGGAACAATTCCTCCAAACAGTGGTGGAGAACCAGGTGTTGATTGTTGTGGGTGAAACGGGGTCAGGTAAGACGACACAGCTTCCACAGTACCTAGACGAAGCAGGCTATTCGAAAGGTTCAAATGGTGAAAAATTGACAATTGGGTGTACACAACCACGTCGAGTTGCAGCCACGTCTGTGGCAACCAGAGTGGCCGAAGAGTATGGGTGTAAGCTTGGTGAGGAAGTTGGTTATACTATCAGATTTGAGGACAAGTCCAGTGATGCCACCAAAATAAAGTATTTGACTGACGGTATGCTACTCAGAGAATTTCTCAATGATCCGGAATTATCGACTTATGGCGCCATTATGATCGACGAAGCACATGAGAGAACCCTCTCGACCGAAATCCTATTAAGTCTTCTCAAGGATATCTGTCAAGCACGGCCCCAACTAAGACTCATTGTTGCCTCGGCCACAATTAATGCGACCAAATTCTCGGAGTTCTTTAACAATGCTCCCATCTTGAATATTCCAGGTAGACGATTTCCTGTTGAGATACACTACACAAAAAATCCTGAGGCCAACTATATTCAGGCTGCAATCACGACGATTTTTCAAATACATTTAACGCAGGAGCTTCCAGGTGACATTTTGGTTTTTCTTACAGGACAAGAGGAGATTGAAACCATGGAAGATTCACTCAACGAATCTGTGAGAAAATTGGACTCGCAGATCAAGCCATTGTTGGTCTGTTCGATCTATGCGAACTTACCAAATGAGCAGCAGGCAAAAATCTTTGAACCAACACCTTCAAATACGAGAAAAGTTGTTTTGGCCACAAATATCGCCGAGACTTCGATTACAATTGACGGAATTGCGTACGTCATTGACCCTGGCTACGTCAAACAAAATGTTTTCAATTCCAGTACTGGTATGGAAAGTTTGGTCGTTGTTCCATGTTCTCGTGCTTCTGCGGATCAAAGAGCAGGAAGAGCAGGAAGAGTGGGCCCTGGAAAATGTTTCAGATTATACACGAAATGGTCATTTTACAACGAGTTGGAACTCAATCCTACCCCCGAAATACTTCGAGTCAAGCTTACGTCAGTTGTTCTTCTCCTCTTGTCATTGGGGATCAACGATTTGATTAATTTTGATTTCATGGACCCACCCAGTCCCGAGTCTATCATCAAGGCCCTTGAGCTCCTATACTCGTTAGGTGCATTGAGCTCTCGGGGAGAATTGACCAAGACAGGCAGGAAGATGGCAGAGTTCCCGATCGATCCCATGTTCACCAAGGCATTGTTACAAAGTTCTAAATACGGGGTTTTCAAGGAGATCCTATCAATCATGTCGATGTTGGGGGAGTCCAGCACTCTCTTCTATCGCCCCAAAGACAAAAGAGAACAGGCTGATAAGGCACATGAGAAATTTAGCGAGGAGCAGGGAGACCATCTAACCTTGTTGAAGATATGGGAAGACTGGGTGGATACGGGTTATTCCAATACTTGGTGCCAAGAGAACTTCATTCAGTACAAAACACTCAAGAGAGTGCGCCATATCCGGGAGCAATTGGAAAGGCTTTCTAGAAAAATCGGGGTTGAGGAGGATCTGGACTCGAATGAAGAGAACAAGCCACTCATGATCCAGAAGGCGGTGGTTTCGGGGTTTTTCCCAAATATTGCTCGTCTTTCGAAAATGGGCGATTCTTTCCGAAGGCTAAAGCAGAACCAAGCGGTTTTCATCCATCCGTCCTCTTCGCTTTATCCTCTCAAGCCACCACCCAAAGTGGTGTTGTATCATGAGTTGGTACTCACTAGCAAGGAGTTTATGAGAAACTGTATGATTATTGACGAGAAGTGGATCAAGGAGTTTGCATCGCATTACTATAATTCCAAGGAGTTGGAGTTTATAGAAAGGAAAAGGAAGTAGTGAATAGATATAGATCAGTGGGTGCTGAGATTGTGCAAAATTGTAGATATTGAGAAGTTGCAAAATTAAAAAAATGTAACATTCCAAAATTGCATAGATGAAGTTGAAGGAAGCGAAGCAGCTGCCATAGCTTGTAGAGCACACTGTCAATTCAAGCTTTGACCTACTTCCAAGGGTGGAGGTGGTCCAGCCCGTGTCACGTGCCGCGATATGAAAATATCGCCAGATGTGTCGCTCCCAGCGCATCACACAGGACAGTATGTTCCTGGCCATACGGAGAAGTTCCCTTCGATACTACAGCAAGCCCAGGCCCAATGGAGTCGAAACACCGCCCATAGACCTTTCCAAGACATTCGGTACGCTTGAGGCGTTCTCGATCAAAAGCATGGAAAACGTGCTCCACATTCTTGAAGACGCCGAAGCACGGCCCGACGGCAATCGGCGGGTATCGCCGTTGTTCGAGGCATTGGAGAAGCGGGACACACGGTACTTGAACCGGTTCACCAACCAGTTTGGGCGCCAGTTGTACACGTACGCCATTCTTTACCATTTCAACCTTCGGCCGTTTCTCGCCAGCAATCCGCACATGGTGGGCGAGTTTCCGGAAGTGCTCGGGCGACTCGCCAGCAGGATCCACCAGCCACAGACCAACTCGTTCTTTGTGCGGAACCCGGAGCTCACGCTAGACCGCAAGCTCAACTACGCGCAGGCGCTTGTGCGATACTTTGTCATGAATGACGTGCACTGTTTGCAGCGGCTCGCGGTGGACGTGCGGCGGGCCATGAAGGCGGAGGCGACCTACGACAAGACCATTCTCGGGTACGGGTTGGACGTGGCGGCGGGGGTGCCGGCGAGCACACGGTACGACACCCACGACCCGTTGGAGCTCCGCAGCTCGTTGGGGGTGGCGCGCCTGGCGAAGAACGTGTTGGTGTTTGTGGCGAAGGACGCCGCGTCGGTGCGACACATTTCGCGGGCGGACCCGCGGTTGGTGATGGCGATGATGCGGTGCGACGAGATGGAGGGCGAGTTGGCGTGGGAGATCTTGGTCAAGCGGGTGGTGTTCCGCGTCGAGGAGGCGCGGATGGGCGACCAGTCGCCGGAGAAACCCAATCGTGCCGCGAGCGGTGCCATCCAGCCCGCCGCCAAGCACTACTGGGAAGAAGGCATGTGGGGCGTAGTGGGCCCAGTGGCAGCACTGGGCTCGCTGTCGCCCGCGCTGGCGCTCGCCAGAACCCGGGGCAAACTGGCAGTAAAACACGCTGCGGTGCGAGAAGTGCCGCGAGCGCGCCGAGCATCGTCCACAGTGGAAAAGGCACCGGTCACCGAGGTGGCGGTGGACTACGCTGCGCTCAACTCACACATGATCATGGAACGCATGCTTGACGACACCGCCGGCGTGCGCAACCTCAAGGTGGTGGTGGCCCACCACAGCAGAATTCCCGGGCGCATGCTCTACCTGGCAGCACACCGGCGCGCTCTCGCCAGCAGCGCTACCGCGACCGCCGCGGTGGCCCGCAACGACACCGAGGCCATCAAGTCCATCATGGCGAGCCACTTTGACCGGTACTTCGGCAAGTTCTACGGTATCAGCCCCGTGCGCGCCGAGCAGTGGTTGGTCAACTTGGCGTTGGCGTGGGACTCGGTGCCGTTAGTGACCCCGGCGGCGGTGGACGCGGCGGTGGATTACTACAAGCAAACGGTGGACCAGTGCGAGTTGGCCGATAACCGTTCCATGTGGGGGCGTCCAACCACCGCATAGAACCGAGCCGCGGGAAGCGAGCAGCCACAATAGACACAGCATGGGCCGGATCAGGTAGTGATGCGGCCTCCCCCTCTCCCAAAACGAGTAACGATCCCCAGCTCCGGTGCACCTCCGCACCTCTCTCTGTAGGCGTGTCTCCACACCTGGATCCTCGTAGACTTCCCCCCCCCCCCCCCCCCCCCCCCCCCCCC
>JAJMGE010000051.1:0-80424 GCA_030568475.1 Suhomyces choctaworum
GGGGGGGGGGGGGGGGGGGGGAAAGATGGCATCGAAGCGAACAATCTCGAGACCGCAAGCCGGCGGATATGTACTCGGGACACATGTGCGCTGTGCAGAACCATGCACTGGGCGCCCTCGGAATCTGCGGCGCTAGCACCGCCTATCCACTGGTATAATTTCCATTTCTCAAGCGGCCAAATTTGAAGGTGTGGACGCGGACACTGCGCATTTGTACATTGTGCAGATTGTCGTGCAGATTATCCCACCACGAGATAGCCTTGGCCAGGACAGACCCCACAGCCCACGGCCCACAAAGCTACGCACGACTCCATCGGAGAAAGCAAACTTCGGCACTTCGCTGTGGGGAGCGGTAGTTACCCAAGTGGGCAAGCCGATACTTGACAGCTGACCCGATCGAGGTCGGCTGAGACAACCAGGAAAATGCGACCATGGTTAGGTACAGGCCCCATGCATGCCCGAGCAGGAAACTACGTAATGTGCGCCGCGCCCATCTTTTTGCTGCATTTAACCATTCTCTTTATATATATGCGGCTGGGAATCCCCCCCTCTCTATTTCGAAGCATGCCATTTCTCTAGAAAACCATGTTTAAAAGTTTTATCTCCAAGAACAAGGAGTCTGAGGACGCCGCCACCGAAAAGCCCCAGGTGCTGGCCGAGGGCTCCGCCTCCGAAAAGGAGGTTGCATCGGTCTACCTCAAGAGCTCGTTCGAAGAGTCGTCAACCGACGAAGACTTGGTGGAACTCGACGGAAACGACGCCATCCTCCGCGAGAAAATGAAGCTCATCAACAACGCCATCGACGAGATCGGTTTCACCTGGTACCATCTCAAGCTCTTCTTCCTCAACGGAATGGGCTATGCCACCGACACCCAGCTCACGTTCCTCGAAAGCTCGGTGAGAACGTTTGTCAACTACCAGTTTGGCTACCGGTTCGCGGTGTCGAACGAGGCCTACGCCGGAGGCATGCTCTTGGGTGCTCTCTTCTGGGGTTTCTCCGCCGACTTGATCGGACGGAAAATCGCCTTCAACTTCTCGCTCTTCTTGTCCGCCGTCTTCACCATTTTGTGCGGCGCCATGGGCTCTTTTGCAACCTACTGTTTGTTTGTGTTGCTTTTGGCGTTTGCCGCCGGGGGAAACTTGGTGTTGGACACGTGTGTGTTCCTCGAATTCTTGCCCCACAAGCACCAGTGGTTGTTGACGTTCTTTGGCTTCTTCTGGGGCATAGGCCAGACCATCGCCGTGGCCTTGGCCTACGCGTTCTTGCCCAACAACTCGTGCAGCGGCTACGACGACTGTCCCTCCCACAAGAACAAGGGCTGGCGTTACGTGTACTACACCAACGGCTGTATCGTGTTGGCGTTGGCGATCTTGCGGGTGACGGTGGTCAGACTCCGCGAAACCCCCAAGTTCTTGGTGTCCAACGACAGAGACGCCGAGGCGGTGGAGATCTTGCACGAGATCGCCCAGAAGTACAACCGCAGCTGCTCGTTGACCTTGGCCCAGTTGGAGGCCTGTGGGAGCATCACCTCCAACGACGACTACCGTAAGAACAAGTCGGTGGCGGGCATTGTCAAGTTGATGTGGCTGCATCTCAGGATCTTGTTTGCCAACCGCAAGTCCAGTCGTTCCACCATTCTTTTGATCATCTCGTGGCTCTTCCTCGGGATCTCCTACCCGTTGTACTCGTCGTTTCTCCCAGTGTACCTCGCCACCAGAGGGGCCCACATCAGTGCCGATACCGTCCACGGCGTGTACCGCGACAACTTGATCAGTAACGCCAGCTCCACCCTCGGTCCCGTCATCGCCGGGTTGCTCCTCTACTTTGTCCCTGCCCTCGGCAGAAGGGGAGTATTGGCCATCGGCGGTCTCACCACCATGGCGTTCTTGTTTGGCTACACCCAGATCCGCAACGAGGTCCAGAACGTGGCGTTGTCGTCCAGTGTCTACGTCACCCTTTACATCTACTACGGTGTGCTCTACGCATATACTCCGGAAGTCATGCCCTCGGCGGCGAGAGCCACCGGCAACTGTCTCTGCATTTTCTCCACCAGAATCACCACCGCCATGGTCCCCATCATCGCCTGGTACAGTAACACCTCGTCGGCGGTGCCCATCTGGATCTGTGGGGCGTTTGTTGGCGTCATCGGCATCATTGCCCTCTTTCTTCCATTTGAACCAACCAAACACAGAGTGGTGTAATGGCAGGTGTATATTCTCTAAAAAATTCAACTTTCAGTTCTCAGGTCAATTATACACTTCAGTTCGCCAACGTAGTCAACACCACACAACACACACATGCGATCATGGTCCTAAGTCCGAGGATTACGCTCTCACAGCTCGGGTTTCTTTCATCCCCTTCCTTCTCTTCGGTCCTCCGTTCCTTCATATTTCCGTCTGCTGTTCCTCCGCCTATACCCCGCAACCCTTCTTCAAACCCTGCCCCACTCCATCCATTCTCCAAAAAATGATGGATCTCCGCTTATTGAGCCTTCAAGCAGTACATCCGAACAGGAAAGAGTTCCCGAGGAAGCCCCTTCTGCACGTCACTCGCTATGAGCTTAAGCCCCGCCGCAGCAAACAACTGGCGAAACTTGGCGTCGCTTCGTGTCACCGACAGATCCGTCTCATCAAAGATGTCTTCGCCCGGTGCAATGTTCTCCTTGACCATGATGGTCCCCACGCCTCCACCAATCAACGCTTCGCGACATCGAACCCAGAACTGTACCAATTCTTCGTCCGGAAGCTGTCCCACACACCATTGACACCAGATGAGCCAGTACTGGCCCTTTTTCGCTCCAGCGTCCCATTCCTGCATTCCAATGTCGTATATGTCGCCCAACCGGCCCTTCTGTGCTACCGACACCAACTCCTGGTGCATCTGCTGCACAAACGGCTTGACGGGCTCAAGAAGATCGCACCGGTCGCTGACTTTCCACAACAAATCTCGCGTGATCCGCCCAATGCCCGCTCCCATGTCGATGGTGAGCTTCTGGTACTCGGGCGGGCACACCATGCGGGTCTGTAGCTTCCGCAAAAACGTCAGTGATCCCACGATGTCTGCTTTGGGAACGGCGGTCTGTTCTCCAAACCCTCCCAACACTCCGTTCACCGAGGCAGGCACCGACGTCCAGTACGAGATGGCATCGTCGTAGTTGATCTGTGAGTCGGGCACGGGCCCGTCTCCCGAGGCTTCGGCCTGGAAAACACTTTTGACAGGCATGTTGGTGTGTCTCGAACTGTCTGGCCGTTGATGAGCTTGGTCGTGCGCGCGCCATTTTTGCTGACACGGGCCGGGACCAAAGGGCTGGGAGTATCGACACTGTCCTCCAGCTCTGGGTCACATCGTTGCCCGTCCGCTGTAGGCCCGAGGCGGTATCTCTCACTCAGCCACGCTCCTTGACGTTCTTCGGTCTCTGTATTACGTAATCATTCCGTAATCATCCCATCCCCAACTCTCCAGTTGCTAACAAGTCCGGCCTATCCCGTTCACATTGTCCCCCTGCTTCAGTAGAGCTGCTCTCGCGCCCTCCTCCCCCCGAACCGAAGCTCTCGTCCCGCCCCTGTCACTGAAGCCGTCTTCACAACGGCTCACGTGCCGGAACATCCTTCCGTTTTGGGACCACAATTTGCTCGTAGGATACAAGAGCTGGAAATGCCAGTCTGACCACCCATACCATCATGATCCTCATAGATGATGTCAAGTACTCGTGTATGGAGTGTATAAGAGGGCACCGCTCTTCGCTGTGTCGCCACCACAAAAGGCCGTTGGTCCAGGTCCGCTCCAAAGGCCGACCGAACGTCCATGCTAACGGCAATCCCAACCACAGAATCGCTGTGTTTGCTGAGGAGCTCGCAGATAGCTCTTTGAAAAGCAGTGGCGACGACTCCCCCGAAAGTCTGCTCAAGGCTGCCAAGAACAAGTGTGGAACCTTGCCCCTCATCATCTTGCAAGCTTCTCCCAAACAGGTCATCGACCTTGTCAGTGGACAAATCGTGGGTCCATACATAGAAGAAGAAGAGAACGGCGAGTCCAAGCCGCCCCAGCCCGTTATTCACAGTGGAAGCTTCATCAACACCTCCACCTGCTGCAGTGGAGCAGGTGTCTCAAAAAGGAACCAAAGCATCAAGTCATGTGGTTGCTGTGTGAACAAGTCCAAGAAGGGAGTCAGTTCGTCTACCATCTTGAAGAAATATCTCTCCAGCCGCAATAACAAGGACAAGGTCAAGTATGCACTAGAAAACCGTGGCTCCGGACCCAGCCAGATCCATGTCAAAGAATTCACTCCCTCCAAGAACACTCCCACCGTCAAGTCCGAAGAAGCGAAAAATGTGTACGACGTCGTACCAGTGCCTTCGTGCTCTATCCCCGGCTCGTGTGCCTGCGACGAAAATTGTCAGTGTGTTGGTTGCGTGATTCACGGCAACGCAACCACCGCAGCTTCGAACGACTTCAATAAGTTGCTTTATCCGCTCGAAAACGACTTCAACGTGGACTTGAACACTACAAACCTTGTTTTCAGCAGCATTCCCTCGCAACAAAATCCACCGGTACATCTCAAGTCTCAAGCTGGTTATCCTGGTGATAATGGACACTTCCTCGGCGATTTTGTGGCCAAGCAAATGAACCCTTTAACGTCGTCTCCAAGCTCCGACGATACCGGCTCCCCCGAACCAAATTCGTGTTCGTGTCCCCCTGACAACTGTGATTGTACCAATTGCGAGACCCATGGCATTATCAATGGATACAAGCTCGACGACTTCTTCAATTCTCCGGTGGACTTCCGAATGTTCTCCGCTATGATGAACGAGCCTGTGAAAGTCAGCCCGTCTGGATGGGCTGCTTCAATGGAAGGATTGGTGGACCCAGTCAGCACTGAAGCTGACACTCCTTCTTGTTGCAAGAGGTGACTGTACATAGAAATAGACAATGCAACTTTGGAAGGACCTTGAAGGGTTCAACGTATAAACGGAACATGTGGTATCTCTTGGAAGCCGCTTCACGGGTCCGCTTCAATTGTAATGGCTTCATAGATTCTCATTGGTTGCAAATCACATTTTCATCGCATCCATCTTTCTTGTCCATGCTTCATCGCACAAAATGAGAACGAACTACTCCCGAGATTTAACCTTGCGATCCTTCCCCTCCGGCTAGACACTGCTCGCGCCCCATAAGATTCGTATTCTTCCTCTCAGCTACCCTCTAATGTATGCCGTTCATGAATGGTCGTGCGCCGCACAACTGCTCTGGAAATTTTCATCGACCATCAAACACCAGCATACTCTACAAGGGAAACCAGCCATCATCCGTCCTCAATCCTTCGATGCTGGCCACTTCCACCATGGATCCCCCTGTGGACATATCATTCTACCTCGGTGAGCAGGTCAAGGAATCCCTCTCGAATTTGGATGTCCCGGTCAGCAACGGTCAGATTGTCAGTATCAACTTGACCGACGAATTGCCTGATGACCCTAACGAATTAATCAGCTTTTTGGAGGGAGAAAACTGTGCTAAGAAGTACTGGATCACCATTTCCACGGCATATGTCCACTTGAACAAGCTAGACGAGGCGTTGACCATCGTCAACCACGCCTTGAAGTTGTCCCAATTCTCTGAAGAGGAAAAGATATCCTTCCATTCGTTCTTGGTGTGGTTATACCTCAAGTTCATATCCGTGGGTATAGATAAGGAAAACTACTTGGTCAAGGCCAATATTGAAATCAACCGATTGTCCCAACAAGAAGCATCAAACAACACGTCCAATGTCTTGTCTCAGGCAGTATTGTATCTCTTCAAAGACAGACAGGACAAGGCGTTGGATATTTTTGACAAGTTGCTCAGAATCGACCCCAAGAACTGTTTCGCTTTGTTGGGCAAAGCACAAATCGTGTTAAACAAAACTAAGCACTATGCCAACGCTTTGAAGTTATACCAGCAAGTATTGGCATTAAATCCAATGATGAAGCCTGATCCCAGAATCGGTATTGGTTTATGCTTTCACGGGCTCAAGGACTTTGCAATGGCTCTCCAAGCGTGGAACAGAGCTTTGGACCTCGATCCCAATAATTTAAAGGTCAAGATCTTGCTCGGTTTGGCCAAGTTCGACCGTACCTTCACCCACTCTTTGAGTGACGAAGAATTTCTCCAAAATTACCAAGCATGCATTAAGGCGACCGCTTCTTACCACAAGGATGCCCCCAACGATGCAGTCATTCTCTTGACCTTGGTCTCCTTCTACTTCAGTAAGGAAAACTACGATACAGTACAAAAATTGGTGGGTAAGATCGTGACAGACTTCACAGGCCCCTTCGATAGCTCCGAACCCATCAAATTCAACAACTTCACAAAACTCACCAAGTTCGAATCCAATGTGTTGTCTCAGTGTGCCTACTGGTTGGGGAGAGTTGAGTTTGTCAATTCCAATTTTACACAATCATCCAAATATTTCCAGGAGTCCATCAAGCTCAACGACACAAGCTTGCCCGCTAAATTGGGGCTTGGCTTGTCGCAGCACAGCAGAGGATCAGTGGAGGAATCTATTATGACCTTTGAATCTATCTTAAAGAGTAATCCAAAATGTTTAGAGGTAAATTACTCCTTGGGAATGTTGTATGCGAAGCAGAAATCAAAGAGAAAGCAGAATCTTGCCATAGAAGTGTTGGAGAGATACATCAAGCTATCAAACAATGTGACGTCTGCCACGGCTAATGAGGATTTGGATGATATCACCGCAAAGGAACCGGTTGCATTAAATGCATACTTGGTTTTGAGCAAACTATATGAAGGAAAAGACATTGGTCAGTCTTTGACCTACTTGCATAAGGCAATCGAGTCGCGCAAGCAAATCAACCAAGACGTTCCGTTGGAAGTTTATAATAATATTGGTGTCTTTAACTTTATGAGACAAAACTTCGATGAGGCGGCACAGAACTTTGATGAAGCGCTAAAGAAAACTGAAGGTTCCTTTCAAGATAGTGATGGAGACACAAATGTCGATCTTCCTGACGACCTCAAGGTCACCCTTACTTTTAATTTGGCAAGAACCAAAGAAATTTCAAGTCAATCGGAAGCAATTGAAATCTACGAAAGATTGCTTCAGGAATGTCCCCACTATTTCTCAGCCAAGTTGAGAATCCTTTTCTTGGACTGTATTTCTAACGACAAGAGAACCAAAAAGGAAATCAAGGACGAAATCGAAGCATTGGTTGCCTTGGACTCGTCCAACCTCGAGGTCAGAACATTTTACGGTTGGTTCATAAAGAACTTTGGTAAGAAGCTCGGATTGAAGCCCGATGCTGACACCAATCTCCAAAAGGATACGTTGGTCGATTATGACTCTCATGACTGTTACGCGTTGATATCACTTGCCAATATCTATTGTATCATGGCCAGAGATCTTAAAGCCGAGGATGCAAAGACCCAGGATGAAAAGAGAAAGAAATACTACATCAGAGCAATTGAATTGTTCACCAAGGTGTTGTCGATTGATCCCAAGGATGTTTATGCTGCACAAGGTTTGGCAATCGCCTACATTGAAAATAAAGATTCGAACAAGGGTTTGGATATCTTGAGAAAAATTCGGGATTCGTTGAACGACATTTCTATTTATCTCAATTTGGGTCATGTTTTGGTGGACTTGAAACAATATGGAAAGGCCATTGAAAGTTATGAAATTGCCTCTTCCAGGTTCACAGACGAGAAGGACTCCAAAATCCACTCATATCTTGGAAAAGCGTGGTTTTTGCGGGCCAATGCTGACAAGAGTATAGAGTACTTCCACAAGGCTATCGAAAACGCTCAGAAGGCGTTGGAGTATGCGACCGGGTCACATGCATCGCTCAAGTTCAATTTGGCATATGTGCAGTTTCAATTAGCAGAATTTTTGACGAAGGTGCCAGTCGGTCAAAGAGTGGTAGAGGATATAGAGACAGGAATTGCATATTTGAAACAGGGTATTGAAACATTGAACGAATTGTCATCGGATGCGGAAGAACATCCACCTTACCCAAAGACCGAATTAAAGGCAAGAGCTAACTTGGGTACAGGTACTCTTTTGACAAGACTCACATCGGTCCTTGAAGAAACCAAGCAACACAACGACCAAATTGCCAATAAATTACACGAGGCTCAAAAGATCAGAGAAGAAGAAAAGGCGGCCAAGCTCAAGGAGGTGGAGAAGGAGCAGGAAGCACAACGGTTGAAGGAGGTAGAGTTGTCGAAGGAAAGAGAAAAGTTGCAAGAGCAAGCACAGCAATGGGCTGAGGAGGCTCGAATGAATGTGGTTGTGGAGGACGACGAGGATGACGGAAAGTTTGAAGACGAGTTTAAGGAAAAGGACAAGAAGAAGAAGACCAAAAAGGGAGAGAAGCAGACCAAATCCACGAAGGCCAAGGGCAAGCGCGGTAAGAGAAAAGCCATCATCGACGACAGCGAAGAAGAGGAGCCTTCGAATAATGAATCCGACAATGAAGACGAGGGAGCAGGGAAGCGGAAAGTGGATGAAAGTGACGAGGAAGGACCTAAGCGGAAGAAGAAGGTGTTGTCCAGCGAGTTCATTGAAGACAGCGACAGTGATTTGGACGACGGTCTTTTCAACGAAGACGGGGACGACGGAGAGAATGGCACTACGGAGAACGGTGCACCTGCAGGGAACGGTGTGCAAGACAGCTAGTTTGCAGAGAATGGCACTAAGCCAATGTAACTATATCAAATATATATTAATTCGCAATCGATAGATCAATAAAACTACTTAGTCAAGATTTAAAATAATCGTAATCATTATTATCTTTCATATTATTCAATTAATGAATATTTGCTTTAATCGTGAATGCGGTATGGTAGAAGATCCGTACCGGACTACTCCTTGAGCCAGTTGCGCATCTGTTTGTGGCTGTCGGAAGTCAGCTTGAACAACGTCTTCTCAAACTCGTCCAAGGTATACAAAAAGTCGTTATTCATCAGTTTGCTGGTGTTTGCAGCAAAGTTGTTGATCTCAAATGCTCTGTCCTTCAACATGGTCATGATGATCTCGATGAGTGTAGGTTCCTTGAAGAAGGTGCCCCATTTCTCCACCAACTTGTAGTAGTTGCGAACGAGCTTGCTCAAGTCCACGGTCTTTGGGTTTGTTTTGATGGCGTTCAACACCTTGGAGTTGATGAACTCGGGCTCCGACAAGTCGATGAAGCTCTCTTGCGAGTCCTCCAGAATCGCACACACCGCTAACACCTCTGCCAACCACAATGGGAGCTCCAACTTGGTATCTTTTTGCACAGATTTTCCGGGATTTCCCTCGAGGTATCCAAGACCAGGAACTGTCATGTTGAACCGACATGGCACCTTCTCGCTGTCAGATAGTATGTCGTCGAGATCGTAATAGTTGCTGGTCATGGATGGGTAAGTGGTTGTTGTGGATCGCGATACGCGTTTGTTAGTGCAGGATTAAGATGGGATGACAGAAACGACCAGGATGAAAAAGGAGAATATATAGTGAGATGGGGCTTTTGAGAGGCGTGCGTGGAAGCTGTAAGGTCCCAGATTGTGCTCTGTCTAGAATTTTTTGGCGTGGTTTTCTGACAGTTTACATTGCAATTAAAGGCTATGGAAAGCGTGGTCAAGCCAGTAAATTACTTTGAAAATCGTAGAATTTCCTTCGATGCTTCCAACTTCCATCATTTCCTCAATCTTACATTCTTCGAATCCTTCTTCAATTTTCTTTTCAATTCCTTCCTGTCTTTTTTATATAGTTTAGCATATTTTCAAGATAATTACATATTTCGCAATTTCGCGATAATAAACCCTTCCATCTTCACACAATCTCAGACCCAAATAGAGACCGCACGAAAGAAAGCGACTTGTTACCATAAGAACCATCTGATTCTGTTATACCCGCCACTTTCCGAACTACCACCTTTTTCCTCCCCTTCTGAGCTCCCCTTCTTTCTCACTACCGAAACTGCGCAACACAAATATTCTCCACCAGAGTCTCAACCCCTCAACCAAAGGAGCTAAAAACTACCTCCGATACCTTTCTTCTGCCATTCATCCCCTTATTCATATAGCTCCCCCTTCCCTATTCGTCAAATTCCCTTGACGACCGTCCCGTGCTGTCTCACGTGCCTATAGTAACAATCGCTGCTCAACCCCGCGACCAACTTAGGGAGTATCATTCTTATCATAACCCCCATCGACACGTCCACGTGTTTGCTGTGAACTAGCAGATTCCGGCGTTGAGAGTACCACCAAAACTGTCAAGCGCCGCTGTCTACTTGCAAAGGCTTATCTGACAAACTTTGACCGCGTTGGACGTCCTCGTTTATTAGCAGCACTGCAGAAACCGCAACAACGACCTCCACTCATTGCGAGCGTAGCACACAAACATCCACATCCGTCGCAAGCCTCCAGTCAAACCTAGAAACTCCGTGGTATGTCCAAGATATACAAGAAGGCCATAAACAGGCTTTCGTCCGGTTCCAATTCGGGCTCAGGCTCAGAAAGAAGCTCAGACAATGAAGCCCCAGACAAGCCCAGACGGAGCTTGAGTTTCCGAAGGAAAAGCAAGAATAAGGACCCGCCGAAGTCGGAGGCAATGAAACGGACAGACTCTTCCAAGTCGTCCAAATCCTCGGCCCAAAGCACTAAATTGAGGTCTTCCATAGATGCTGAGGGAAGATACCTGATTGACATTCCAGAGGAGCAGCCCGAGGTTGAAGTGTCTCCTGTGGACGTGTCTGTACGTATTGTGGACGAAGATTTGGATTCAGAGACGGCTACTCTGCAACTACCTGCTGAGAACGAGCAACAAGAAGCACAACCTACCGATGCTCACGCACCATCTACTTCCGAGGAGGACTCTCCAGCACCGAAGGAGTCTGCAACAGTCAAGGATTCGAGTGAAGAACAGACCGAAACAAATACCGAGCATGCTGAGCTACCAGTTCCTCCCGAAAACCGAGATCCCTCCACAACTTCGACCGTACCGCCACAGGAACAGGAGGTAGCACAAGATGAATCTTCAAACCATGCTACACACGAGGGGATTGGTATCACCTCGGAACACGATGCTCACCGGCACTCGGCTGTCACCGAGGAGATAATCGAGGAATTGGAACCATTATTACGCCAATCAAATCTGGAACAACCACAGGAGGTCGGAGAAGAGGAACCAGGTGAAAGCTCACGGCCTCCACGCTACTCGCTCAGAAGATTCATATTATACTTGAATCCCAGAAAACCAAAGGCAATACATTACGTGCTAATTGTTCTTATCCTACTTATGCTAATCTTTTTCTTCACGTTCTCCAACATCGATGTCTTGATATCGCAATCAGTGGAGATGAACTTTGACAACGTATCCATATTGAACATCAATGATGAAGGCTTGGATGCCCATGTTGCCGGATCCATTCGTATCGATTACGATAATGTCTCCAACTGGCTATACAAGCTGGTTCTCAAATTGGGAGGGTTCGCCATGGGAGGACTCACTATAATACCAAACCACCAGGTTAAGTTGTATGCAAAGCCAACAGCTTTAGATATTCATCCTTTACATCTAGTGGACTTCTTTCCTCCTCCGGTCACTATCAATATCATAAACAAAGAGGTCACTGAGATTGATTTCATCAGCAAGGTTCTGATAATCAAGGAAGAGGCATTAAAGTTAAGCCAAGAATTTAATAAATTGAGGGATTCAGATGGTGACGACATAGGCTTCGACATTCATGGTGTCTTACAGTCAGACATCCACTCTAGATTTTTCAATCTCAACACCGACGAGATCAGCTTTTTTGAGTTTTTGAGCATACCCAAGAATTCTTTGGAACCACCGATTGATGTGGAAGAGTTCGAAGTATATGCCGTTCCAGGAGCTGTTAACATCTATGCTAATATTCTGGTGAAAGAAGAATTACCTCTCAATATTTCCCTTGTTAGTCTTAATTGGGATGTTCTCTTGAAGGATTGCTCCTCAAATTTCATTCCCTTCGGTAACTGGAAAAGCACGGAGCTTGAGATTTTGCCCAAGAATAATATAACTGTTGAAGTAACGGGATCGGTGCAAGAAATAGACGAGGGGTTGCTATATCCTTGTCCGGATGGCACGGATAGCCCGCTCAATAAGATACTTCAGAATTACTTAGACGGAGAGCCTATCACTGTGACTATTAGTGGGGCAGCAAAACAGGATAGCAAACTTCCTGAATGGTTGTACGGCATTCTTACAAACTTGAAGTATGAGATTGATATCGTCTTGCCTAAGAATGAGCAGAAAATATCAAGTTTCGGGATCTCTCTGGCCGATATCGAAATTCCATTTGTGGAACTGAATGCAAGAATGGCAGATGACCACGTCCAGATATTATTGAAATCAAATTTGAGCATACTGATTGATACCAGCCAAATCTGTCCTTTTGCTGTTCCTCAATTCAAATCGAGCTTCACTATCAAGGATAGACAGTACAATTCGATCATCAAGGGATCCTCACATGACTATCATAGTTTGAAAATCACACCCAATGGAACCTCGCTTGATATCGATGTTATCTTAAATTCAATGAATCTTGAAGTTGTCGATAGTGTGGGAGCAGGTCAGTTGATAAATCTGTTTGTGGAGCAAGGATTAGAACTTCCATACGACGAGTTCTGGATAGACTTGGAAATCAATGAGTTGAAATTCGAGCTGGATCTCTTCAACTCTGAGTTTAACGGACTCAGAATGAGAAATATCTCCATTAGAGATAGACGAGAGGTATACAACGCGATCAACAACAACCTTTTTGGCGAACACCCTAGCTCTAGCAGCGTCACTTTTGGAGATTACCAGGAAGATGATACAGTGGATTTAAATCCCATAGATTCTATCATTAAACTAATGAATCTATCCATCGATACAATGGTGTATCTTGATTCTTGCACCAATGGTATTGATATGGTGTGTGACTTTGAGGTGACTAATCCTAGCGGAATTTCAGTGAATTTACCCAATGAAGTGGTCTCAATAAACGTGGAATATAATGGAACGAGTTTCGCGACAATGCGGTTTCACAACCTCTTTATACCGAAGAATGAAAGATTCAATGCTACCGTGGAAATTGACTTACTTGCGGAAGGGGTTGACAAAAAAATCATTCTCGAACAACTTTTAAGCAACTACATCTCGGGATATGAGGACCTCAAGTTCAACGCTTTTAACTTCAGTGCCCACAATCAAGGGTTGCGGGAGGTGTTGCAGCAAATACGTATCGATGACGTGAATGTGCCTAACGTTCGATTCCGCGAGCCTATCAAAAGCTCAACGGTACTGGAGGAATCGGTGTCAGAAACTCCCGAGAGTCAGGGATTTTTTAGCTCCAAACAGCGAAGCCAACACCCCAGTCCATTTTTGATCGAGGCAGTGGTACATGTATTCAGTTCGGAAATTGAGTTAACATTGTTCAACCCTATCGACAACGCCGAAATTCTCGTCGACCTTTTCCAAGCCGAAGCCAGCAGCAAAGGAGAAATCTTAGGGCACCTTACAGGGCCCGAATACCTTCTTGTTTCTCCCGGAGTATATCAGACTCCCAGAATACCTATCAAGATTGCCAATGGCATTGGTATGGACATCCTTAAGCGTGCTATCAACGGCGACTTGGACGTCGATGTGTTGGCTGCATTCAAGATCCGCATAGACAAGTTCGAGTCGGACTTGGTGTACCGGGGACACGGCTTGACGTCCAAAGTCAGACTTTAGTATAGTGTGAATTGTTAGTATAGGTTGCAGGTTGTTTTGCAAGCTGACCCGATTGGGCAAATACCTCACAGCACGGATCATCCGAAAGGGGTAATACCCGTGCGAGAGGTCTAGAACCCGCGTCTCAATATAGAAATAATGTCGCACCCGAAAGGCACAATGTCGCACTGTTTATGATTCTATTAATATATCCGCACCACTGCGCCAGAAAATGCTTGGTCGTGTCCCGCAAAATGTCGTGGCGACACTCGCCTGGGAAAATTCAGATTCGTATCAGAAGTGACTTGTTTCTTTACACTCAGTCTTTCGTTTAAAACAACATGGTTGCCGCTTTCAGAATCTCCACCTTCGTTGCCTTGGTCGCCTCTATCCAGTCCGTCGCCGCTGCTCCTCCTGCGTGTTTGTTGGCCTGTGTCTCCCAGGTTGAAAAGCAGTCCAAGTGTGACAGCTTGAGCGACTTGAGCTGTATCTGTTCCAACCAAGCCAGTGCCGTGCAAAAGTGCTTGAACAGCGCTTGTCCCGACAACGCCTCCGACGCTGCCTGGAGTTCGTTCAAGAGCTCTTGTGGTGACAAGTTGTTTGTGTCTTCCTCCAGCTCTGCCCAATCGTCGAGCTCTGCTTCCAGTTCCGCTTCCAGCTCTGCCTCGAGCTCTGCTGAATCTTCCAGCCAGGCTTCTTCCAGCGAGGCTTCTTCCAGCGAATCTCCATCGTCGAGCGCTGCTGCTTCTTCTTCCTCTAGTGACGCTTCTTCCAGCGAGGCTTCCTCTAGTGACGCTTCTTCCAGCGAGGCTTCCTCTAGTGACGCTTCCTCCAGCGAAGTTGCTTCCAGCTCCGAGGCCCAGTCCACTTCTGCCAAGGCCGAGGCTGTTTCCAGTACCAGCGAGGCCTCTAGCGCTCCTTCATCCACCAGAGAGTCTGCTGCAAGCTCTGCTGCCCCATCCACCGACTCCACTTCCGTGGCTGTTGCTAGCTCCAGCGAGGCTCCAGTTAAGACTCAATCATCCGCTGGTGCCGCCAACGTCTTGGGTGTTCCATTTGGTGCTGCTTTGGCCGGTGTCATTGCTTTGTTATAAGTGGTCTTTATTTCGTTTTCATTCTTCTGGTGATTTTTCAAAAGTTGCCGAGTTCCCTTGGTGGTGCATGGCAGCCGATTCAAGCATTGTGCTGTCTGCTTAGGATACCCTAATATATACATGTTTAGAGTATAATCTGTTGTCTTTAGTGAGGTGTAGCAGAAAGATTGGTGTAGTAAATATGGTGATGCAACTGCAACGAAGCTAATCAAGTATTGTGTTGGGTGGTGCTTACCGAATGGCATCGTCAGTGGGCTATAGATCTTTCTTATATTGCAGTATGGATGTTTGCGCATCGGATTAGTGACAGAGGAAGCGTTATTTCCTAAATTCAAGGTCTCGCTCACTTAAACGTAGAAAGATCATATTTGATTCCCCCAAATATGATCAACCAAGAACTTGAAGTATCCAGTCGTAAGCTCAGAAGGAATCGTGTACTACATATTCTTTTACTCCGGTTCAACTGGTACCCTGGGATCAGGATATCGCAATAAATAATGTATAGGCCTCGAACAACGCCACAAGGGAAATGACCACTTTCTCAGCTACAGAGACAGCGAAAATGAGCACACTTGATAGCATCAATCACAGGCACTACCCTGCCTTTATTTCCAGCATTTGGGCGTGGTTTCCCATTGTACTCGCAGAAAATGCTCCGCGGAGGCCCGGGGATTGCGATCGATCTCTTTACTTAATGAGTGAAATAGAACCGTATGTGTCAATAAAATAGTATTCCTTCTACTTAAATACATACAACACACTGTGTTATTGCTCCGATAGACCTCATTAGCTCAACAGCAACTGAGTGAGACCCCAACAGTGATAAATTACCGAGATTTTGCTCAGGCTCCGTTTTATACTCATATATCAACATGACACCAAAAGCTACAACATCCATTCCGTACACCCTCTATTACGGGACATTCATACACACGCCGTCTCTCGGAACTATCGAGATCAAATTCGACACACTTGTTGGTGTCAGTCCTCAGGGCGAGATCGACTACATCCACGAAAACTTCAACGAGCCGATAGCACCAGTGGACTTCTTTAGACAGGCACGAACGGATCTCGGGAGCATGGGGAATATCGATTTCGTCGACTTTTCAAAGGACTCCACCAAGTTCATCATTCCCGGTTTTGTTGATACCCATATCCATGCTTCTCAATTTCCCAATGTGGGGATTGGACTTGGAGTACCACTTTTGGACTGGCTCACCAACTACACATTCCCCTTGGAAAACAAATTCTCCGACGTGGCGTTTGCCGAGCCGGTCTATACGAAAATCATCGAAAAGACCCTTTCTTCGGGAACTACATGTGCCTCATATTTCACCACCATAGACCCCGAGAGCACCAACCTCTTCGCGAACCTCCTTCTTCAACACGGACAAAGAGGTTTTGTGGGAAAGGTCTGTATGGACCATAACGACACCTATCATGATTATGAAGAAGATTACGAAACAGCCAAGGAATCGATGCAAAAAGTGATTGAGTATGTGAACGACATTAACCCTCCAGATGAAATCCTTGTGAAGCCCATAATCACTCCCAGATTTGCTCCTGTATGCACCAGAGAGCTTTTGAAGTATTTGGGCGATTTAAGTGTCAAGTATGGACTTCCCATTCAAACACACATCAGCGAAAACAAGAAGGAGATCGAGTTGGTCCGGGATCTTTTCCCTGACTGCAGCAACTATGCCGACGTGTATGACCAACACCATCTTTTGAACAGTTCCACTATCTTAGCACACGCCATTCATCTTAGTGCAGAGGAAAGGCAGACGATCAAGAATAAAAATTGTTCCATAAGCCATTGCCCTACTTCCAACACGTTCATATGCAGTGGAGAAGCTCCAATCCAGCAGTATCTCTACAAAGACAAGATTAACGTGTCCTTGGGTACGGACGTTAGTGGAGGGTTTGATCTGAGCATTTTGGGAATTGTAAGGCAGAGCATTTTGGTCAGCAACCATGTTGCAATGAAGTCTCAAGATTTCAGCAGCAGGATCTCCATTGCCGATGGTATCTACATGGCTACAGAAGGTGGAGCCAAAGCAGTGGGATTGCAAGGTACGATTGGAACTCTTGCTAAGGGCAAGAAATTTGACATGCAATTAATTGACTTGAACCAGAGTTATTCCAACACTGAAGTTTTTGACTGGCAGATCCCTTCCAGAGATTACGAGCCGGAGCAGAGACGACAGATGATGTTGGACTTATTGGGAAAGTGGGTTTTCACGGGTGATGACCGGAATTGTGTCATGGTTTGGTGCAACGGAAGAAAGGTTGTGAACAAGGTGCAAGCACGAAACGAGGCGTGGATCTTGGTGGACTCGGTGGCTGTCAATGGCAGCCAATAGCAGCAACCACCACAGTATCATTTTACATTGTTAGATTTACTAGAGTTCAATACATAGCAGTATTGTGCAGGTACACGACCGAGCATCACTTCTGAAAAATATCGCCTATCGGTGAGCTCATCGATGAGTGATTCGGAAGACACCCCGGCTAGCAGGGGCAAGCGTGCTCCTCCTACGGCCGAAGAGATCGAAGAGGCCAGGCAGAAGAAGTTGAAAATGTCAATTCCCGAGGGAATGTCCAAAAGAGAATGGAACAGGCAGCTCAAACGTCAACGATGGGAGGAAACCAAGGACGAGTACAGGAAGATCAAGAGAGAAAAGAAGAAGGCGGCTGCCAAGAAGAAGAAGGAAAGCGACACTGCCATTCCGAAGAAGAAGATTCCCGAAACACAGATCCCCACCGGAGTTAATGTGGTGATGGACTGTGAGTTTGATGAGTACATGAGTCGCAAAGAGATCGTCTCATTATCCAACCAGATCACCAGAGCATACTCCACGAGAAGACACTCGGACTACGAAGTCAAGCTCACCATCACGCCGTTCAACAAGCGTCTTCAGGAGAGGTTTAAGACAGCTCTCGTGCACTACAAATACTGGCAGAATATCGACTTTGTGCAGTCAGACAGTTTAGCATCCTTCTTGCCAGAGGACAAGTCCAAGATCGTGTATTTGACCGCCGACACCGAGAACGAGATCCTGGAACTCGAACCAGACCACACCTATATCATTGGGGGAATAGTGGATAAGAACAGACACAAGAACCTCTGTGTGAACAAGGCCAAGGACTTGGGGTTGCGGGTGGCCCGGTTGCCCATAGGAAAGTATATTGAGATGAACGGGCGTCACGTTTTGGCGACTTCCCACGTCTACGAGCTCTTGTGCAAGTGGTTTGAGAACGGAAAGGACTGGGGCAAGGCATTTGACGAGGTACTTCCGGCACGCAAGGTCAAGGGAAAATTCGAGAAAGACGAGGGAGAAGCGGAGCAGGCAGAAACCGGAGAAGTGGAGTCCGCAGAAGAATCACAGGTGTCAGTAACGAGAGAGGCTCCGTAGATAGTAAAGCTGTATAGAGAAGAAACTACGTAAAAACCGACCCCGTAGTGCCATATACGAATTCTCCGCAAACGGAATGGTGATGGAGAAAAATATGCCGGTTGAGCCAGTGCTGTTGCATCATTCCAAAAATAACTCAGATCTGATGATGGGCTCAATTTTAGCCATGCACCGCGTAGGAACCCCGAGGTGTGACGCAGACGAACGAAACGGACCACACCAGCCTTGTCACAAGCGGCACGTTCCAGGTACAGTCCAGACACCCTGCACGAGATACCACACGCAACACGGCGTCGCTACGGTTGTCGCCACGACCGACGCTACCGTCCCGAGACCGTTGTGTGATCTTTCAGGGTCTCACCGCGGTGGAGACCTCGCTAGCGAGGGCCGCACCACGAATCGCGACGTGCCGCGGCCACCGCCACCGCCACCAATACCGCCACATCACACGACTGCAGCACTGGAGCGGGCCACCTGTCACGAGAGGGGGCTATGGCGTCGCTATCACGTGGGTGGTGCCCCCCGGTGCCCGCTAGCCTCGTCCGATCTCGCCAAATCGGCTGCTTTTGTCGCCTGCCCGCGACAGTCCTACGTCGGGCCGTTGCGCCGTTTCAGCGTATCATCGCGGTGGACTCACATGGGCGGAGCCTGGCATGAGCCCACACTGATGAGACCTCCACCACCACGAGGTCAGGACCGGTACAGACCAGCGTGGCGGTCGTCGCCACCGTTGCCACCACCAGCCCGTACCCACCAGCTCCCTCGTCGCCACCCCATCGCCGTCCCCACTACTCGCACGTCGTTTCAACTTTTTTACCCTGACCCCTTGCTCTTCAGGGATAGACACGCCCGCGGCTCGCACTCCTCGTAGTATCACCGGTGTCTGCTGCGTCGTACCTACCACGCCAAAAAAAAACTCTCACACTTCACTTCTTTTTATCAACGTTTGTTGCAAGGAGCATAGTAAGTATGGTATTCTGGGTGTTGCTCTGCCAGGCCCACCCCAGCACCTCGGACCCCGTCGTTTGATGTATCGCCTTGTGATGTCCTCCGCCATGGCGTTGTCGCCTTTGCTTTTTCCCCCTGTTGTCCTCACTGTCATTTATACAAGTGCACTCCTGCTGATTCATCCACGCTGGTCCCACAAAGCTGGCTCCGGATCGAGTGATCTGTCCCCGATTAACGGTAGTCGCGTGTGTCTCCTGCCCATAGCCCCGATTACCGCCACTTTTGTCCTGTTCTAGCTCCGTTCCCATCGTCTGTGTCCCTTTGCCCGCATTGTACAGCCTAGTTTGGGGTCCACCCCAAAAAAAGAATCTTGCCGTGCTAGCCTCTGTCTTAGGGTGTTGCCATCGTGTACGATCGGTCTATCCTAGTCTACGCCGTCTAAAACAGTCTATCCAGCTCGCAGCGTCGCCTTTAATCACAAAGTGCTTGCCGGGAACTTTTCTGTTTATTTTTTGTCGAGCCTAACAATAGACCTAGTGCTCACTAAAAGGGGACACCGAGGAACGTTGGAACATCAATTCCAATACACCACATAGTGTTTAGGGGACCCCAGGACACAGCCCATTAGCTGCATTGGTCGAGGCTGGCCAGCGATTTGCCGCCACTAGTGGCACGTAAATGCTCGCTTGAAACACAAAAGGGAGTGCGACATCAAACATTTGGGCTGAGATTCGTCTTGTGCTTATCATCGCATACTAACATTCTAGTTTATTTGATCCTGGGTTTTATTTGTTTCATACTGCATTAATAATGGTTCCTCCTCCAGCTGAAATCCGCAGAAAGCTAGTCATTGTCGGTGATGGTGCTTGTGGTAAGACCTGTTTGTTAATTGTGTTCTCCAAGGGCACTTTCCCCGAAGTCTACGTGCCAACCGTTTTCGAAAACTACGTGGCCGATGTGGAGGTTGACGGAAGAAAGGTTGAATTGGCATTATGGGATACCGCTGGTCAAGAAGATTACGATAGATTAAGACCCTTGTCCTACCCAGACTCGAACGTTATTTTGATCTGTTTCTCTGTGGACTCTCCAGACTCATTGGACAACGTTTTGGAGAAGTGGATTTCCGAAGTGTTACATTTCTGCCAAGGTGTGCCAATCATCTTGGTCGGATGTAAGTCTGATTTGAGAAACGACCACGGCACTATTGAACAATTGAGACAACAACAGCAACAACCCGTTTCCACATCCGAAGGTCAAGCTGTTGCTCAAAAGATTGGTGCATTCGACTACTTGGAATGTTCTGCTAGAACTGGTCAAGGTGTTAGAGAAGTTTTTGAGGCCGCAACCAGAGCCTCGTTGAAGACCAAGGAAAAGTCACACAAGAAGAGAAAGTGTGTTGTTTTATAAGCAGAATAGCTGAGTTCTAACCACACTGCCGTACCTTTGCCCCGGTTATATCCTTCTCTCATCCTCAATGCGTCTCTGATGGCGTAGCTGGCTCCAATTCTTTCTATTCTCTATGTTCATTTTTTTTACAGTTACTTCTTGGATTTCCAATAATGCTATTCGTTTAATACTATTTGTAGGATACGGATACCCCACGGCTGTTGCAATTAATTTCTGCAATTGCCTAACATGTCCGGGTAAAATCAGGTGCTTATGTAAGCATTACGTAACGCAAGTATCCAATCGCGGCGTGAGAAATTTTGTATTATCCATTCTTGTAAGCTTAAAGACACAGAGAATCATCACCTGGTAACTGTGATCCTCAGTCCTTTCACACTCGCGGAACAGCATAGGATCTCACACATTCATCCCTGCATAATGTTATCTAGTATCAGAATAAGTTCCAAGCAGTCCAGGCTTGTGTTATCACGTTTCCAATCGTCGGTGACAATCAAGAAGACGTCAACCGGATTGTCCAAGGAGGAATTAAAGCATAACGAAGCTGCCAAGCAGGCACCAAACAGAAACGAAACATGGTCCGTCTCCCAAAGATCGAGGTTGGACGCCATCTCTGCCAACCCAGCTAGATTCATCCAAAGAGACTTGGATTTACAGCCCAGACCATACGCTGCCATCGATTTGATCGCAAAGGAGCCAGTCAGATACTTGTCGCATGAAGATGGAAACATTGCCGTTTGTGACGGTAACAAAGGCAACACCTTACAAGGACACCCCAAGGTTTTCATCAACTTGGACCAACCCAAGGCTAATACCTGCGGCTACTGTGGATTGAGATACGCCAAGGAGGAGTTCAAGGAGTTGATTGAAGCACAGGAGGCCTAAGCTGAGGAAGCAGGCGTCCGCACCGCGGAGGTTGTCGTTTTACCACATAGACCTAATAATACGTACCGTGAAAGCAATGAAAGGTGTGTCTTTTAAAAAGGAGCAATAATGGGCAACAACAAGCAAACTCATCCGGTAAATTGTATCCAATTGTAGATGGTTAGCTATGTATCTCTTCGACCGGTCCCTGTGTCAAATTACAGCGTGGGCTCACGTGCCGAGGTTCCTTTGGCCCTTATCCACGGCTCGGAGCAATATCGGACATTAAACGGCTACTGCTTGGAGTTTATTGCGTTCTTCCTAGTCATACAAGTCACTGCTATAAAAGAAGCACGATTTCCTTACATTGTTCCTACAAAACTTACGCCATCATTGGGTGAAAAGTTTCCCTACGCAATTCCTCATCAATAGCCACAGCTGCAACACTACCGAATGAGTTTCCAATGAACATCCACGACGTTATTCGAGGTATCGGAGCTGGAGTGTGGTTTTCACGAGATCATCTCTTCAAGTCATACTGTGTGATACCCGTGGGAGTCCTCATACTCTTTACAATCTTGTATGGACTTAATCAGCTATTGACCAATGTGATCAAAATCAAGTTTCCCAGCTCCGTTCTTGGAATGTTGATAAACCTTATCTTTCTAAGTGCCGTCAGTGCCGTTGCAACCAGCAATAAGGGAGATGCGAGCAAGTATGCTGCGTGGACCTTGGACCAATACATGAGGATCATCAAACCGTCCATGAACTTTTCACTCAAATGGATCAACGTCTTCTTCATTCCTTCGTTTATTATATTACCGTTATCCAGCCATATCACTTTCATCGAGTGCCTCAAAATCGCAGCAGTTTTTGCTGTGGGCTGGATTCTCTTGATGCTTATCGATATTTATTTTATCATGGGTTTGAAATGGTTGTTGAAAAGACTCAACCTTTTCACCCCGGAGGAGACGAGCAAGGAAGCCATCGAAATGGAAGAACTTGATCCCAGCTCCGAGTCCATCAGCGGCTCTTCCCGGGTTTTTACTAGCATGCGTGATGATATCACCACCCTCGATATATCCACCATTAGACTGCAGAGACAACATAAGCCCCGGACCGTGTCTATTTCCGAGAACCCCTTCAGCACCCAAGAAGAGATCTCGGTCCCCAGCGTCGAAATGCCCGCTCCCGCATACCAAAGAGATGGTCGGATCTCGGCAAATCCCACTACCAGCAATTCCGTACGTTCCTCCAGTCATTCTCCTCTGCCACCATCACCTACAATTACATCGGAACCACTGGGCAAATTTCATGAAGACCTGTCACCAGAGCAAAAGAAAATCACGTTGTTCATCACCAAGTATATCGACTGGATCATCTATGGAACTTTGTTTGTGGTTTCTCTTCCGTTCTATTACATCAAATCCATCCACACATTATTGCCCTACCATTTAGGGATCACGATACTTGCATATTACTTAGCATTGTTGATTCCTCAGAGATGGCCAGCTACAAGGAAGGTGGCACATCCTATCGTGGTGCTGACCGCAGAAATCCTCTTTGTGTGTTTCATAGGTTCGCTCATCTATCATTCTGGTTCTCCGAAAGGGTTTCTCAATGATTTGAAGTTCTACAAGACAGGAAAAAATTATTTGAACTTGTTCAACAACCGTATTCTCATCAATAATGGCAGCGAGCACCAAATTCCTGCAAACGACTATACGGCCACCCCGAAATGGCCTGGTTGTGGCGATGTGTTGTCGTCCATGATGGACATTTCGATCGTGTCGCTTTCTTTGCCCATGTTCACTCATCGAAAGGATTTTATCCGCAACTTCTGGGTCTTGATGCCTCCCATTCTCGTATCCATAGCTTTGACGTTTTTCCTCTATCCCATTGTGTGCTACCATATAGGAATTGCTCCTGAGCGATCAATTGGGTTTATTGGAAGATCCGTCACCCTTGCCTTGGGAACCCCACTTATCACAAACTTGGAGGGATCGGTGTCTTTGATGGCGGTGTGTACCATTTTGAGCGGAATCTGTGGGGTTCTTGTGGGAGACCATGTTTTCGCCTTGCTAAGAATATCCAAGAACGATTACGTCACACGAGGAGTATCGTTGGGAGTGAATTGTGGAGCCATTGCTACCGCACACTTGCTCAACGTGGATCCGAGAGCCGCCAGCATGAGTTCTCTTAGCTTCTCGTTGTTCGGAACAGTGATGATTATTTTGGCCTCGATCGGCGCTGTCAGAGATGAGATCCGTTCGTTGGTAGGATTATAGTAGAAAGACCCCTCTAAATTATATATGTACTATACGAAATTCCATTTGCCTTTAGACAGCCTGACGCTTGGTGTGCGAAGACACACTGGTCTATATTGTTGTGTTCCATTCTCGGATCTCGTAAATCACTGTCATTCTTGTGACGCGTCCTCCGAGCATCTGTGCAGTGACAACTTCTTTCGTACAACCACCATCTGCTCCAAGAGGTAGCCATGTATATCGACCAGAATTCCCGAATCGTCGTCTTGCCCTCGCAAGGATCCTACAGCATTGTGGATGTGGCGATGTCCACCGATTTGTCCCGAAAGAAAACCATGTTGGTCCACAACGGTCAGCTCATGGAACTCACTGAAATCAAGGGACGTCCCAAGAAATCCAGCCCTCGGCTTCCCGACGGGAACGCGGTCAAATCGTTCATCTTCGAAGGCTCTACTAAAGACATTCCCGGGTTTGTTCTCCAGTCTAGTCTGGTGTTTGTTTCCACGCCATTCAATCTCGCCTATCTATTGATTTCCATAATGTTTCAGAGACAAGAGGTGTTTTGCAAGAGATTCATAACGCAGGAAGATATCGTTGACCAGTTGGACCAGCTCGATGCTGGGCAGTGGGTCGGCATGATCCTGTCAGAAGTGTACGCTTCCAGCCTATCGAAGATTTGCGAAACCATCTCGGAGAATGGTGAAGATTTCTACAAGTTTTCTTTGGACAGGGCCATCCAGTTTGCAACCGAGAAGGTAAAGTCATTGGAGGCCCACTTCCAAGAAAAGAAGGAGCTGTTGGCTCTTTATAAGACGTTCAAGCAACAAGTCTTGGACCCCACAAACGACACAGAAATACCGACAGAGCTTATGCAAAAGTTGGCATTGAAGAGTGCCCTAGACTTCATCGGCGGATCTTACCTTCTTCCCGAGTTTTCCAGCAAACTATATGAACAGTACGACTTCCGAGATTTAGAAAAATGGGTAGAAAAGGTGGATCAGAACAAAAAGAATTTGGCTGCGGTGCAGGCCAACTTGAATGAGGTGGTGAGTAGCACTGTGAAAGCATCCAAGATTGATAAAAAGGGCAAGACTCAGAAAAAGGTCGTCAAGAAGGTTGCCGTAGGAAAGGGTGCCTTAGATGGGTTTTTCAAGCGAGCATAGACGAAATCCAGTTAGTCATAAATTTCACAAAAGAGCGTGGAAGATCCTTCCAGGGACCGGTGGCTACTGCGTAACGATTCATTAATTTTCCTTTCACTGGTATATACATATCAATAAATATCATTAGAAGAAATTCAGCATTTGCTTCATAGTAAGGCTATTTATTGTTCCTTGGTTTTACTTTGGTTCAAGTTCTTGTAGATGGACAAACCAGACGCCATCACACTGCCGATATCACCCAAGTTGGAGGGAATGATCATACTGTTGGAGCTCTTGGCCAATTTTCCAAACTCCTTGATATACTCCTGGGCAACTTGCAAGCTGACAGCATTTTCACCACCTGGAGTCTCCTTGATGGCCTTGGCAACTCTTCTGATACCTTCAGCAGTGGCCTCGGATTTCAACAAGATAGACTCGGCTTCACCCTGGGCACGGTTGATCTGTTCCAACTTGTTGGCCTCGGAAGCCAAGATAATGGACTGCTTCTCACCCTCGCTGACGTTGATCTTGGACTGTCTCTGACCCTCGGACTCCAAGATCTCTGCTCTTTTCGATCTCTCGGCAGAAACTTGTCTATGCATGGCGTCCAAGACGTTCTTGGGTGGGTGGATGTCCTTAATTTCGTATCTCAAACACTCGACACCCCAGTTCTCCTTGGCAGCGTCGTTGATGACATTGTTGATATTGTGGTTCAACAACTGTCTCTCCTTGAGGACCAAGTCCAAAGTCAACGATCCAATCTCTGATCTCATGGTGGTCTGCGCTAACTGACTGATAGCAAACTTGAAGTTCTCCACACCGTAGCTGGCCTTGTATGGGTCGATGATCTTGATGTAAAGGATACCGTCGAGCTCCAAGCTCACGTTGTCAGAAGTAATGGCATTTTGCGTGGGAATCTCAATGGCCTCTTCCTTGAGCAGCTGAACATAGGTGATTTTGTCGAGAATGGGCACCAAGATAGCCAACCCGGGCTGCAATATCCGATGGAACTTCCCCATTCTTTCCACGATCCACGCCGTCTGTTGCGGTACGAACCGTACCACGGTGTTTGCGGGCAACTGTTCTCTCTGGAAGAAGTTCAATGATGGGGGTTGAGCGGGATTGGAGAACGTCCGGACCATGGTAGACACCAATGGACGAGGAACGTCTCGTGACACCCGGACGGGCGAGGGAAGCTTACTCACTGAACGTCCGACAATTCTGTACATGTTGGTGGTGGTGGTTGTGGTGGCAGGTGTTGCCGCCCAGTCGCGGATGAAGGCAATCTCGGTCACGCGAGTCTCACGTGCGGAAACCTGCGATGAGATTTGGTCCCAGCCATTTACCGCCAAACACAACCCGACACCAACTGCACAACAATCCCATGATCAGCGCTAACGAGCGGGTGTACCTCATCGAGGCACTCAAGAACGGCATTCGACAAGACTCGCGGAAGTTCGACGAGCTCAGGCAACCACAGATATCGCTTCTGCCCACAGAGTACGGCTATGTGGAAGTAGGGTGGGGCGACACCAAGGTCAGTGTACGGGTGAGTGCTAGCATCGATAAGCCGTTTGACGACAGACCGTTTGAAGGGCTTTTTTCCATTAATTGTGATATCAGCTCCATGGCGAGCCAGCGGTTCGAAAACCACAAGGTGAGCAACGAAGAAGTGTTGATCGGACGGGTCATCGAAAAAGCCATTCGTCGTTCCAATGCGGTGGATCTCGAGAGCTTGTGCATCGTGGCAGGGTCCAAGGTGTGGAAAATCCAGGTGGACATGAACTTTCTCAACTACGGCGGGGGGTTCATCGACGTGGGCTGTTTTGCAGTAATGCTTGCGCTCCAACACTTCAAGAAACCCGACATCAGCATCGACAACGACCAGGTCACGGTTCACGACGTTGACGAACGCCAGCCTATCCCGTTGAGCATATTGCACGTTCCGGTGTGCTTGACATATTCGTTCTTTACGCCGTTTTCGCGGGAGGAAATCTTGAAGGGCGACAGCGAGGAGATCTGGATCATGGACGCGGATATGAAGGAGGAGGAGGTCCGTGATGGCGTGTTGGTGGTAACGATGAACAAGAATCGCGAGTTGATCCAGCTCAGCAAAAACGGGAACGTTCCTATAGATGCCAGCCTTTTGGTGGAATTGGGCATGAAGGGCATGAAGGAGGTTGACCGGTTGACGGAATTGATGCGGGACGTCTTGAGAAAGGACGAGCAAGAAAGATACGTAAAGGGACATATGGACTTGCTCGAAGTGGGCGCTGACAGATAACGGGGGAGAAATATTTTGCACGCTATAGAAGTTGTGCTCATGCCATTTTTTATAGATACCATCATACAATTTGCACATTTTTCGAATCGTACAAAGCTGCTCAGTAGTTTGTGCATTGGCATATACAAAATGAAACAACTGGAGCAACCTGTTGGCTCAAAGTTGTAGTATGAACTATATAATCGATTATGCAGACTAAAGCGACATGCTTGACTAGGATTGAATGAAAATGGTGGCTTTGGAAAGAAAACGAATGACTGGAAGCCTGGAAAAAGGGTTGGAGCTCGCTCCATATGCAATTAGACAATGTTGTCGGAGTTTTTGAATGCAGTAGCCCCTATGAAAGAGTCGTCTTCTTCGTAAACATCCTCGTCTCCGGTGATGTTTTCTAGTGTAAATGAAGGTTCATTATTGTGTTCGTAAGCATCAGATGGGGTGGGTTGCGAAAAGCTAGTTTCGGGGTCATTCTCAACGTTCAACTTCTCAAGAACGTCGAATTCCACGGGCAAGTTGGAGTCCTTTCTCGCTCTTCTCTTCATATTTTTGTTCAACTTGGACTTCAACACGGTGTAGATGTTATCCTTCTTGGAGGATCTTGGTGCTGTGGGGTCCAAACGGAAGAGCTTACAGAACAAAAAGTAGGCTCCGTTGGTGACCTTCTTGGTCATTTTCTTGAAGTGGTTGGAAGACACGTAGGAGTAGAACATGTACTCCAAGTAAAAGATGAAGCCGGCGATCAAAAAGCCCGCGATGACTGCGAGAACAATGTGATTGGCGAGACCCTTGATGAACTTGGCATCGTCCAAGTGCCACGATGAGCCCGGGGCGATAGCAAAAAATGAGTAGGGGTGGGCCTTGTAGTCCTCGGGCATGAGGATACGGACCTTTCCGGCCTCTGGAACACCCCAACGCTTGTATTGCTTCCAGATGACCGACAAGAAAAGGGGCCCGGTAGAGTACATGATGGTGATGTAAGGGACCAACCAGTTTCTCTTGTACTTTTCAAGGGACTCCAAGACCTTCAAGAAGAAAGGATGTCTGGGCACGGAGCCCATGACGTCGTTGGAGATACCCGTGGGGATGGTTTTACGGACAAACGCCGGCACGGTCAACAAGGGGTCCAAGCGTCTTTCACAGCCGTCGTCCAAGTCGATGTAGATACCACCGTAGTGCACGAGGGCAAAGTATCTGATGGCGTCAGCTCGCTGAATGGGATACGGGTACGAGTCCCAGGTGTCCAAGAACCATGGGTAGTCCTCGGCAATGAACTCACGGGCCTTCTCGTCGGTCCACAAGATGTATGTGTAGTCCGGGTGGAGGTCGATACAGGCCTGCTGACCGGGTTTCCAGGTCTCGGGAATCAGCGTGCTTTTATAGGTCTGGTGGATGATTTTGGGGATGATGGGCGGCTGTTCGAGCGAGCCTTCAGCGGGGTGCAACTCCATGTCGAGGAGAGCGGCACTGAACGAGTCATCGTGGAGGAGCGAGATGAGGTCCATGGTGCAGTAGACCAAGTACAAGATGACCGCCAAGTGGGCCCATAGGATGTACTTGAGTTCCTTCTTCATGGAGGCTGTGGAGCAAGGAGCGGATCAGGCGGAGGAGAACAAAGACCACAGCGGGTGTAGGGTGGACGTAGCGGTGGCGGTGCTAGGAGTGGTTCTGGGGGAGGCAGCAATGGTGGAGGTGATCAGAGCGGGACACAGCGCACGGAGACGTAGACAGCAGAGCTGGCGGAGCGGTGTCGATGTTGTTGTGGGCCGCGAAAACAATCAGCCGGAGCAGTGCGCCTAGGATCTGGGGAGGGAACTACCGAGGATGAGGTTTTGTGGGGGTCGGGGCGGTGGAGGGCAAAACAGACACGCAGAGCAGGTCGGGGGCTGTATAGCGGGAGGCACGGGCGGGAGGTGCGGTTTGTGCTGGTGTGGAGGCCGGGGTCTGGAAAGAAAGGATATATATGAGCAGGACAAAACTCGGCTAGCGTGCGCTGGCGCAGCAGTAGTGGAAACTATTGCGATGGTGCCCCGTCGCGGCGCAGCGAAAAAGAAATTTGTCGTGCCGGCGCGACAATCAATAGGGGTAATAGGGGCACGGTAGTGGGAGACGGTTGGGTGCGGCTGTCGCTACGGACATTGGTCCGTCGCAGCGAAAGCGGCCGTGCACCCAAGCCGCGTTGTGAGGGCGAGGGCAATTCCTAGGGAGGTCCCTAGGGGTGACTGGGGAGGAACTACCTCGGGCTCGCAGAGTTCCCGGCCATTTACGCTATCCAAGCTCAGCATGAGCCTGGTACCAGCGGTGCGCTTGCGCCCGTACCCAGTGCTCAGTGAAACTGCGCGGAGAAGCTCGAAAAAGAGAGACTGGCGGAGGGGCCCCATCAACGTAAAGGACCGTATGGTCAGAGCACACTCTTCTTCCTCCTCCTATCGTCCAGCTCCTGTCGTCCACCTCTTGCCACCTCTTGCCATCTCTTACCATCTCTTATCGTCCTTCTCGTCGTTCACAAGTTACCACAACCTCGAGAGTTCGCACCATGACATCATGCGCATGGCTCGCAACGGTTCGATCGTCGAGAAAGTCGTGATGGGATTGCTATGTATGGCACGCTGGAAGAAGTCTTGGCAATCTGGAGACGGCGGGGTTGTTCCAGCCGCATCGTATCATGTACCCCAGATCCTTCATCTCTGGTGGTAGATACCATGTCAACGCACATGTAGTGCGACGCCGGCCAATGCTGCGATGCTGCTATAGCACGGTATTACTTTTAGACATCACCCCAATTCACTATCGAACTAATTCATTTATTAGGCTCATTTATTGGGCTACAACTTCACAGAGCCCCCAGTGGGCACCCGGTCATGGTTCTTCTCGAGAATATCAATGATGTAGTTGATGTTGACCACATCTTTGAGCAACCCGCTGGTATCCTGAGCCACGAGCTGCGACAAGAATTCCCGCACGATGCTCAAGTCCCGTGCATTCAAGATCTTGACGAACGCCTTGGTCTTGGCCTTGTTCTTGAAGATCTGCACCAACTGCAAGTTGTTCAAGTAGTAGAGGTCGCTCAACAAGTACTGTTTGTTGAACGACTCGGTGGATACCCGAACCTTCTGTGATCTGCTCTGGGCGATGATATATTTCAAGAGCGTCTTCGTTGTAGGATATCTCAACTCGTCGAAATCGAAGTTCTTGACATCCTTGTGCTTGCGAGACTCGGCCTCGAAATTGTCCTTTTTGATCTGCAAGAGAGAAAAGTAGTTGGTGATAAGATTCACATAGGCCTCAAGGAATGGCTTGGCCATATTGCCAAACATCTCGAGATACTGTCTGTCCTTGACCACATAATGGCCGTCTCCCTCCTGTACGAAGTCTATGACTCCCTTTGCCTGCAAACGCTCCAACACCGCCGTGAGCCCGTCCAGCTTATTATCAACGTAGTCAAACAAGAACTCGTTCTTCATAAACCCTGTCAAGATGTAATTGAGTTTGTTTATCACGATGAAGGTGGGCGCAACGCTGCTCTTGTCTAGCAACAACAAAATGAATGCCAACTTGCACATATTGATGATCGAGTGGATGGTCAAGTTCTTGAAATACAAAAGCTCGATCGAACGACCAATACGCACAACATTAGTTTTGGGGTTCACAGAAATCAACCGGAAAAAGTATATGATCTGTTTTTTAACAACCTCGGTCAACTCCTTGTCGCTATAGTCCTTGAATCCCTGGAGAAGCGTTCTGTTGGACACATGCTGCTCGTTAACATCGTAGAGGGTGTCCACCACCATTCTCAACACAGGAATCAATTTCGCAATAGGAATCTCCTTGGTTTTATAATAGTAGAAATATATGTGGAGTGCAGTCCCCACCAACGCCGCTTCTGGAAGGAACGACACTTCGTTGATCCGGTGAAGAATCTTGAAACCCAATTTCTTGAGGTTGACGATTTCAATAAGAGTTTCGCTGTCCAGGGGGTTTGGCTTTCCTTCACGAGAGACCGCGGACGTAGGCGAGATTGTTGGAGTCGAATCGTAAGAAGTGCCGGATGCCTCGATGGCTGCTGCTGAAGGAGCCAACTTTTCGGCGAGACTTGGCAGAAAGTCGATCGTAGGGTTGGAAGCCAAGTCTTCGGAAACGAATGTAGAGATATTAAATGCATCTGGCAACTTGACGAATATTTTACCACTAAGTGTCTTTTCCGCATTGTTAACGAATCCGTCACTGTGGTACTTGACATCGTTCCGGTCTTCAGAGGCGCCATAGAGACCCTTGGTACCGTTCCTGACGATGTTCAAAAAACTCTCCTGCTTCTTGTCTTCACCAATCAATTCTTTCAAGTACCCATCGGTCTCGTAAATCCGCTCGTAGGTGATGGACATTGGCTGGAACAAGATATCAAAGTTAGGGTTATTGTCCTCCAATCTCTGCTTGAGGAAAGCCCTGGTGAACGACTTGAGAATACCGTACTTTGGTAACAAGAGCTTGCCGTCACGGGAACGTGTGCCCTCGATGAACACCTCGATATAGATCTTGTTGAGAAGCATGAACTCAATGACATTGCTCAAGTTTCGCTCGGTATAAAGGTCATTCATGGAGCGAGGAATGAAAATGGCACCAAGTCCCTTAAGCCACGAACCAAACACAGCGACATTCAAGTTTTCACCAGCAATGACCGCAGGCGCGGGAAACTGGAACCGCACCGCGAACAAGTGGATGATGATATAGTCAACGTGACTCTGGTGGTTGGGCAAGAAGATGATAGAGTGCGGGTCCTTGAGGTAACGCTGGAACATGGCAGTGAACTCGCGGTTGGAGCACCAGATACCTTGGGGGAACAACTTGGACATCACCTTCATGATGGTGACGTAGGCCATACGGACGACGTCCAGGGTCTGGAAAACGGGCAAGTTCTTGCGGTTTTCTGCCTTATAGTGCTTGACCACGAAAGCCTTGACCTCGTTAAACCGCTCGTAGAACTTGTCGGACTTGATCAACTTGAGGTTGAGCTCCTGATTGACCAAGTCGTACACCAATTCGTTTAACCTCGGGTCGGAGTTTTCCAACTTGTCGTCCATGTAGTCCATCATCTTCTTCTGGAATGCTGGGTGGTACTTGTTGATGCTGTACTTGTACTCGTTGTTTTTGTAGATGTTGTCATAATCGACGTTGGTGAAGTAGCGGAAGAAGTTGGTCACCAAGGAGATACTGGATCTGTACTCCTCGTGGTTGCCCTCGATGTCCACAAATGTCTTTGCGTCGATGGGGAGCGGGTACGCAAGCTCGATATTGGGCTTGGTGAAGGCATCCTCGAGAATGTTGATGTCGAAGTCGGAGTTGGAGATGTCGGCGGGCATGACGGATACCTTGCGACTTGGCGTGGTGGTTGATTAAATGAAACGACGTCAAAAAGATAGCCACCAGTATTTGTCGATATCGGTGGGGTCTGTAGGGGACTTAGTGGATGTGGTTCAGAATCTGCCAGTGGGAGCAACCTCAACACAGCGACGATGAGATGGAAAGGGCTTCGGGCAGTGGAGGAGCTATGACGAAGGGAAACCCCGGTGTATGCTGTTGCCCAAGTGTAGGTGCTGTGAAGGAGTCGACAGCGGTCTGTGGCGGTAATATGGAGACATCTCCCGCCTTTAACGTCTGGCGGAGGCAAATTGTTGGGTCGCACCAGGTGAACGTGAAGGTACAATAGGTAGCGAGGTCCGGGGATGTGGGGCGGGGGCAGGGTGCGAAGATTTGGGGACATGTAGCGCAGACCCTTGCGAGGCGGAGAAGCGGCTGGAACCGTGGGAGCATCTGTGGAGAGTCCGGGGTAGCAAATAGCCGAATGACATGAGATGATTCGTATCTAAGGGGGGACTCCCTGTAGCGAGAGCTGTCGCTAGTCCCCGCCAAGGGTCTCGCAACAGTTACCGCGGGACCCGGCGAAGTGGTGGAGAGATGCGACCCTGGCATCTTCCGCGGCTTCCAGCTTATTCTGGCTATACTGTCTAGCCACACCGAGGCCCAGTTCAATGTTGGGCCACTCTGATGACTGAAATTGGAAATCTGATGCCACTTCTATTATCTCCGTTTGCGGCAACAATCGAGGGCTCGGTGAAATTTCTGACACAATCACCGCGGCTCGGTGCATCGGGTGGCTTCGAGAAATCCCTATGCTTCAGGAAGCACAGAGCGATAAGAGGTGGTGATGGCACAAACAGGTGGCAGGAACGATCTGGTATTCGGTTTGCCCTAACAGGAACTTAATCCTGGATCTACCAAACCTTAGCCTTTGGTGCTCTACAGGTCGTTTCATATTCATGTTACTTTTCATGTTCTCTATTCAGTCTTTCATAATACTCCAACTTCTTTTTTTTTTCAGTGACAACATGCACTGGCCTCCTTGATAACTCCATGATCCAACAACTCGTCCAAGGTGTCGTTCGGGTCGATCTTGACGATTTTGTCAGGATTCAATATTCTACGGGGGTCCAACAGAAGCTTGATCTGTCTCATCAAATCAACACTGGTGACACCAAGCTCCTTCTCTAGATATTTCCTCTTCCCTACTCCCACCCCGTGCTCGCCGGTACACGTTCCACCGTGACCCACGGCACGCTCCACCATTCTGTCCACCAATAGTTTGGCCTTGCCGTAGTCGGGACTGTTGTACAAAAGCAAGAAGTGACAATTGCCGTCACCAATGTGTCCCATGACGGAAAACTTCTTGTGGAACCCCGAGTTGTTGAGGTCATCGTTGGTCTCGGCAATTACCTGTGACAACTTGGAGATGGGAACCGCAATGTCCGTAGTCCACACCTGTACATCGTCCTTATCGGGCAAAATCTTGCTTCCAAACTGCACCGTTGACCAGAGTCCGTTTCTCCGGGCATACCACAACACTGCATTCTGCTCTTCGTCATGCGACTGCTCAAACTTGATGAGCTGGTTGCGTTGCGCAACCTCGGTGATCACCGCAATCTGTTCTTCGATCGCCTTGTCAGTGGATCCTCCAACCTTAAAGAATAGAGTGGGTTGCTCGAGAAATTCCTTGGTGCCTTCTGTCCGTGCTTCGTTGACAAAAGACATCATGGTCGAATCCAAGATCTCGATGGCATTAAGCTGAATGCCACTACGAGAGATGATTTCCTGGGCAGTGGATGCTGCATCCTTGATCGTGGGGAACGTGGCAATGCTCACCAACTCCTTGACTGGTCTGACGTGTAATTTGACGGTGATCTCGGTGATAACTCCAAGGGTACCTTCCGATCCAATGAATAGTCTCGTGAGGTCGTAGCCTGCACTGGACTTCCGGGGTCTCTGCTTTGTCTTGACAATTGTCCCGTCTGCCAACACCACCGTCAAGTTGACCACATTTTCCTTCATAGTACCGTACCTGTAAGCATTGGTTCCGCTCGCTGAAGTGGCCACCATCCCCGCAATAGTGGCCCCCATTCCCGGATCTGGACCAAACATGAGGTGCTTGCCATTTTCTTCGTGCAAGAGAAAGTCATCAAGGTCCTGCCATCCCACACCCGCCTGAACCACCACGTCCAAATCGTCAGGATGGAATTCCAAGATCTTGTCCAAACGCCCGAAATTGAGGGAAATGCTGAACGGACCTCGGGTATGCATATTCTGGCCCTCCAATGCAGTCAATCCAGATGTGGCAACGATCGGAACTCGGTACTCGTTGGCGATCTTCAAAACTTCAGAAACTTGCTCGGTGTTTTCGGGAAATATCACAATATGAGGCTTCTGGTCGTCCGGTTTGGGTGGATGATGGGTGGAGAAGAACGTGTCTGAATGTGCTTTGATCACCGATTCGTCTTGGGCGGTATTTTTCTCTCCAACCACTTGGTAGATCTTGGCTAGTGCCTCTTTAAACTGGGTCTCATTGGCATATTCAGGAGGACTGATCGAATCCAATGGAGCGGTGCTGGGCTCAATCTTGCGCAGCGACAGTGTAGTGGTTACTGTAGCGTCCTCTTTCTTCGTTTGACCCACAAAAGTATAGGCACCTCCAATGGCGAGTCCTGCTCCAAAGGCAGCTAACACCGAACCATAGCGTACACCGCCAGATGGAGGAGTTCCCGTTGAAAAATTGCGGGAAGCTTTAGTACTTTGCTTGATCCGACCAATTGCCTTCGCTAGAGAGGAGCCACGAAACATATTGGTGGTCTGAGCAGCGAGTCAGTTGGCTTATATGGCGATTGCTTACTCTATTGTGGCTCTCATTATCACGCGACAGGCGTGTATTGGTTGCAAATTGTGGGGGCACCGAGATGGTGAGCCATGCTAACCGAAACAGAAGATGAGACCACGACCATGTTGCTAAGGGTAGTTGGTACTAACGGAGGTTAGAGGTGGAGGTGGTGTTTTAGCATGTTGGTCAACAATAAGGTGCATTCGCGAAGTCAGTGCACAAATGGAAGAAACATGGGGAACAATGATCCAAAGTGGAGGTGTTAGGGTTGCAGATGACGTTACTAGTATGAAGTTTTTTTTATGTTCTACATTTGTAATTATTTAATGTAAAACTTGAAAAATGACAAAACGGTGATGAAATTATAGTTAAATTACGCAAGATGCACTTCTTGAGACCAATGTATTATCGCGTAAAGGTAAGTCTGCTACGCTTGAGCACCCCCCCACAAACCGACCTCTTCTCTTCGGGTCTATCTTATTACCTCCATCTTCTCTTGTCATTTTGTTGTCACATTCGCTTCACATTTGCATCGCATTCGCCTCATTTTGTCGCACTCGCCTACCTTTTTTGTCGCGACACCTCGTATATGAGAGTAATCGGGGTTTGGTCGACTCTCCACAAGCTCCTCGAAAACTTCTAGCAAAGACAACAAATATCCAAGATCGCATCCCTCGAGAAATACTGTAACGCCCCCAACCTCACCGAACCCCTCTGGCAGCCCGCCCAGTGCCTCTGCTCCCACACACGTCCCGTTGCCCGAAACTGTCCGGGCTTTGCCCCACACACCATATCACGTGCGCTTATCTCTTCACCAGGTTTATATAGCGTTTGGCAGCACGGCTGGATTTTCACCACCAAATGGCTCCACACGCGCTACCAGCACAAAACGAGAGCACCAGCTCCACCGGTGCCGTCACCGGAACCTCTGCTGCCATTATCAAGGCCAACCCGTTTGGAACAACCGTGGATCCGTCCTCGTTAAGAGGCACTGCATATACCTCGGCTAACACCATCATCAACCAGGCGGTCTATGCTGTTTCCAGCAAGATCTTCAGCTACGAGACCCCCGGCTCTGCCAACGTGTTGGACTCGCACATCCAGCTCTGGGCCCAGTCGTACCAGAGAAAGAACTCGTTTGGCGTGGTTCCGTTTTTCCACCAGTTGCAAGTGAGATCCGGTGCATCCAATGCTATCTTAGGCTACTATAGCAAAAATGGTACCAGCGGACAGCCCGTGAGCGCTCTTTTGGCCACCAACGCGTTCTTGTACATGCAGCCGGCGTTAGCGGGCAAACACGCGTCCTCGCTGTCGACCCACTTGCCCTTATCGTTGAACGTTTCCGCCATCGACTACGATACGGTGACGAACTCGTTGTGCTCCAACTATATCACCGCCTTGGGCACCGCACGTGCCTTGGGCTACGCCGTGGTTTCGCCTGTGAACTCTCGTGACGGCTTGGAGTTGCAACACTTGACTGTGCTCAACCACTATTTGTCGGCAGTGACCGGTAGCCCCAGTGTCCACTTGTTTGACGGTCCGGAGTTTGCCAGATCGTTCTCCAAGTACGACAACTTAGCCGCGGTCGAGCAGCTCGGACAACTCTACCAGGGCTTGTTGAACCGTGCCAACACGGAATTTTCCAGCTTGGAACTGGAGGTGGAGTTGGCGTTTGACAACTTGAATGCTTTGACGGGACGTAACTACTCGTTGTTCGAGTATTCTGGTGCCGAGAACCCGGAAACCGTGTTTGTGGTGTACGGATCGCACGAGTCGACCGAATTGTCCACCATTGTTGAAAGAGTAGCGTCTGCGAACAAGGTCGGAGTGATTCAAATTAGAGTGCCCTTGCCATTCAACCAGAAGCAGTTCATCAGGGCGATCCCCCAGTCTACTAAAAAATTGGTGGTGCTCTCTCAGGTGTCTCACGAAAACGAGGTCGCCACCTCCATCAAGGCTGATATCACTGCTGCCTTGTTTTTGGGCGGAGTGTACCACAAGTTGACCATCGAAGACTTCAAGTATCCGTTGGGCTTCTCGTGGACTCCAGTGACCATCACCAAGATTTTGGCGGAGTTTGTGTCTCCCTTGAACACCGACTTGGCCCTAACCGATTCCAAGACCCACCGTCCTGTGGCTGCAATCACCGCAAACACTTCTCCAGAGGGCAAGTTCTTGTTCTGGGGTAAGGACAACAGTTTCTTGCTCAAGACGGCAAACAAGATCGCTCTTTCGTTGTCTTTAGATGATAGCAAGAGTATCAGAATCAGAAACAAATTCGACAACTCCAACGGTGGAGGTCTTTTCCAGTCTCAAGTCAGTTCCGTATCTGACCCTAAAAACACTACTGCTATTGATGCTGCCGACGTGGTGATCGTGGAAGATTTGTCTCTCATCAACAACTACGACATCTTAGCCACGGCCAAGCCAGGCGCAACCGTGGTGTTTGTCAACTACAAGTCATTCACCAGTTTGGAGGAGGATGTTATCCCTAAGTTACCCATTGATTTTAGAAGATCGTTGGCTGCGAACCACAACAAGCTTGTGTTGGTCGATTTCTCAATCATTGAGGACTTGGAGGCACTCAATTCTTCTACTAGCGGCTTCTCCAACGAATTCTTCATCCAGTTGGCCTTCTGGAGATCCGCATTGCCAGAATTGGGAGGCTTCATCGTGAACAAGTTGTTGCAAGCAAACGGCAATGATTTCGAGTTGTTAGCTGCAGTTTTGGATAAGTTTATCAATACTGTCGACGAGAAGAATGGGTTACGTGAAATCCCCGTCTCGCCAGAATGGGTTGATTTGAAGGACGAAGAGAAGAAGGAAGGGGCCGAAAAGAAGGAGGATACGGAAAAGAAGGAAGACGAAGAACCAGAAGAAGTGAAAGAATTATCGTTCTTCCCCTCCGAGACTTCGTTCTTCCCCAACCCACGTAATTCGTGCGAAGATGTGGAAGAGACCATCCACGGTGGATACAAGGACTTAGCAACGAAGTTGACTTTCTGGGAGGCTTACAACATCAAGAAGGACTTAAGGCCCGACTTGCCAGTGAAGAATTTCGTGGTCAGGGTCCAAGAGAACAAGAGATTGACTCCTCAAGAGTACTCGAGAAATATCTTCCATATTGAATTTGACACCACTGGTACTGACTTGAAGTACGAGATTGGTGAAGCATTGGGTATACATGGAAGGAACAACGATGAAGAAGTTGAAAAGTTTTTGAAATTCTATGGTGTCGATGGTGACTCCATTGTCGAAGTGTCGAACAAGGATGATTCATCAATTTTAGATATCAGATCAGCAAGACAAACTTTGGCTGATAACGTTGACTTTTTGGGAAAGCCTCCCAAGAGATTCTACGAGTCGTTGGCTGCGTTTGCAACCGACGACAAGGAAAAGGCAAAGTTGGAAAGGTTGTCTGGAAGCGAAGGAGCTGCCGAGTTGAAGAAGAGACAGGACGTTGACTTCGACACCTATGTGGATGTCTTGGAAGAATTCCAATCTGCCAGACCAAACTTTGCCGAATTGGTCAAGATCATCGCTCCATTGAAAAGAAGAGAGTATTCGATTGCTTCCTCGCAGAAGTTACACCCCAACTCGGTGCACTTGTTGATTGTTGTGGTTGACTGGGTTGATCCTAGAGGTAGAACCAGATTTGGACACTGTTCCAAATACCTCTCGGACTTGAGGATCGGCGACGAGCTCGTTGTTAGTGTGAAGCCATCGGTGATGAAGCTTCCACCATTACCAACGCAACCCATTGTTATGTCCGGCTTGGGTACTGGATTGGCACCATTTAAGGCGTTCATTGAAGAGAGAATCTGGCAAAAGCAGCAAGGCTTGGAAATCGGAGAGATCTACTTGTTTATGGGCTCGAGACACAAGAAGGAGGAATACCTTTATGGAGAGCTTTGGGAGGCGTACAAGGACGCCGGTATCTTGACCCACATTGGAGCGGCGTTCTCGAGAGACCAGCCACAAAAGATCTATATTCAAGACAAGATCAGAGAGTCTATTGAGGATTTGACAAATGCTATTGTGTCGCAGAATGGATCCTTCTACTTGTGTGGTCCTACTTGGCCAGTTCCCGATATCACCGCCTGTCTCGAGGACATTGTGACCAATGGGGCCAAGAAGGAAGGAAAGGAGATCAAGGAGGTGTCCAAGGTGGTGGAGGACATGAAGGAAGACGGCCGGTACATTTTGGAAGTGTACTGAGTTATTTAGATTGGAGCAAGATAGAGTGTTTAGAAATCAGACGCAAATGTGAGCGGAAGTTGGTGCAAAAGCATGTGTAGGCTATTGTAGATGACGTATGGTGAAGGGGATGATCCGGGGCTGCATCTAGGAAACGGCTGCCAGATGAGGAAACAGAGCCATGCGTATAATTACGTAGGTTGCATCATGCATGTAATATAGAGGCAGGGACGGAATGCAGCTTTACGAGGCGCAACGGCAGCGGATCCAGAGCGGAGACCGGGGATATCGGACACCCATAGGAGGCAGCCAGCTGGAACGATAAGTTGGTTAGGTCAAGGAGAGCATATAATCATGTTCCTTTCGAAGAGAAGCCGAGGTGACCGCCACTTATTGCTTCGCACCCAGACGCTCGAGCAAGGGGGAGCTGAACAAACTGAAAAATGAACAACCCCCTGCCAACATTACAGGCCCAACATGCGGCCCCAACGTACGGACATGCATCAGCTACAGACGGGAATGTGCAAGATATTGTCCGATAGCCTGCACAATGGCGGTTGCGAATTTGCCCTAGACAACGCAGCTCCTAGCACGGCGACGCAATAGGGGTAGCTAACACAACCGACCCCAAAGCGTCATTAGCGTCTGGTCCATTATGGCGTCCCAACAATAGTACCCAGACCTAATGAGCAACAGCGGTTGCGCCATTGACAAAATTGCGTGCTCCCCGAGGGGAGGCGGCACGGTACAGCTAGCGAAGCATCACGGGTCTTCGGATGCCCCCCTAGCCTGAGGAAGCACCGGAGCAGCACCAGAGAAGCACCTGGAACAGCCACCCGGACCAGCCTCTCGCGCGCCAGCGTACCCCAGTGAGCCCTAGCGAGAGCTCCCGCGCGACGCCGCTATTTCCCGTGCGACACCGCCGCCTACAGTCTCCCTACGCCCTGCGATAGTCGCCCACGGCTTATCGTTCATTACTCAGTATATGCCCCACCACGTACGGGCCGTGCCGCGTCGCCAACACCTGGTGCCCTGCGCAACCAAACCGGCCCGCCACCCGCACTTCGCCCATCGCCCCCACAATCTGGGCGATGTGGCCCGGCTCTAGGTCCACGTTGTAGGCTCCCACGAGCGCCACGGTGGTCGCACCAACGTAGCACACCAACACGCCTCCGCTGCCAGGATAGTACTCACGGGCAGCGTCGATCGCCGCCCGGGTCAGCGCTGGAAGCGCCGGCGGAGTTATCGGAGCCATTTGCTGTTCACAGGCCCTTTCATCTGTTGACATTCGCTGGTGAGGACAATCGACAATGTGCCTGCATATAGCCGGCTGGCCCTCTACCACTAGCCGTGTTACCCAAGGGGAGGAGGCTGCGGCGGCCCATTCCGCAATGCCCGAGCGCCCCCGGGAGTGGCCGTCGCAGTACTGGGCGGTTGCAACTAGCGATCGCCGCCGCCACCGACTATAAATGCTGGTGCTCCCCCACAATTTAGTCCTCACCTCCGCTCACCCACACTGGCCTCACTATCGGTGAGCGCGACCACCAAAAACCACTAGCTACGCCCCCTAAACAGCGGACCGAGCCTGCTTTTACCCCCAAGCATCGCAAGCCTCGAAATTTCCACACTGCCCGATTTCCCCAACATCGGATCCCCTCGGCAGACCTACCGTTAGGTGTGCTCCGCATTGAGCGAAACCGCCGCCGCTTCTAGTCATCCCCACCGCCCCGCTCGGTCACTCAGCAAGTGTGTCAGTTGAAATATTCCAGAAACAGAACTAACGTGACTGGCGCAAAACGTGACTGTGACTCAACCAAGTCACTACAAATAAACACCCATATAAACACACGTTCGCCAGCCCGTTTTGAGACACACGCCCACCACCACCGCCGTTTCCCATACTTACGCTCTGCCTATCTCGCCCGCACGCTCCGCCTACCTTTCCCCGGAACCACTTTGTACGCGGTTTTTCGGTGTTATCTCAGGCCCTCCCCACGCTAGCGAGTGAAATTTCACCCAATCGTTCCCGCCAGCTCCAGAACCGCCTCCGAACCGGGTCTAGCCAGCGCTGACCATCGCAAAACACCCCCCACCAATGTCCAAGGAACCCAAGACCCCCAGAAAGTTGCTCTCCACCTCGTCCCCGGAGGGCATTCTGGTGGCCGCCAAAATTACCCCCACCCGCTTGGCCAGTCTTTTGATCAGAAAGGGCCCGTTGCCCATCAGACACATCACCGGGCAGTTGGCGCTCGAGGTCCCCAGCTTCGACTTGTTGTCGTTGTCCAAACAGAGACGGTTGATCATGGCTGCCATGGAACAGACCGACCCCGCAAACAACGTGGTGTTTGAAAAAATCGGCTGGGGCCAATGGGCCGTCAGGAAGATGGACTCTGACTTCATCGTCACCGAGGGCACTGATATCAAGCCCGACGACGCGCACGCCGGTGCTGAAAAGGACGCCGACTCTGCCAAGATAAACGTCAACGACTTGCGCAACCAGGCCAACTTGAAGTTGGGCTGGGCCAAGAAGACCAGCGCCGCCGCCAAGAGAAGAGAGTCCATCACCAACGCAAAGACAAACCTCCACAACGTGAACTTGCCTCAGGACCCGGACTCCAACGCCATTGCGAGCGACTCGGAGGACGAGTACGGGTTGTCCGACAACATTGAGATGGACGAGGAAGAGGAGGACGAAGACGACGACGACGACGACGACGACGAGGAAGACGAGCTTTTCGCTTTCGACCACGACGAGTCCACCCATCGGTTCAAGAAGTCGCCTCCCATCAAGTTCGCCAAGAGAGTGCCCATGAAGTTCAGCCCTCCACCGGCGCACGAGGCCAGTGCTGCGCTCCGCAACAGAAGAAAGTCGTCGTCGTCCAACCCCAACAGCTCCATAGCCAAGATCCCCACCGCCAACTACAGACACCAGCTATTCAACCGGTCGCGGCTCAACTCGTTGGACAACTTGGACAACTACATCATGTCGTCGTCGAAGAACTCCACCGTGTCCATCAGCTCGCCGCCCCCAGCACCACCGCAGTTCAACCCGTACTACTCGCTGGCGTCCGCCAACAACTCGGCGTTGAGCGCCTCGCCCGTCAACTCGTGGAACGGCAACAACAACTACATCCACCACGCGAACGCCGCCACCAGCCCCGACAGCATTGCGGCCACCATGAGCGGCAACAGAAGAAAGTCCTCGTTCAACGAGTCGCACCTCCGCTCGACGTTGTCGTCGTCGCTCCCCAAGAACACCGTGGGAACCCCCACCGTGGCGGCGCAGCAGCTCACCCAGCCGTCACACTCCCCCAAGATCGCCAACTTGTTGAACAAGCCCTATGACAACGAACTTCACGCGCAGTCGGCGCTGGCGGTGGCGAGACGGCCCGAGAACCCGGAGTTGCACCTCCGCAGCTACAGTGCCACCGCGAACTCGAACCAGAGCGACACTGACGAGGAGGACTGGGCTACCATCGGCGCAGAGTCGCTCAGAAAGAGCCAGTTGAAGATGAAGCACCGCATTCCTCGTTCGCCGCCGGCACGGCCTCCCCACGGTCGTCCTCGGGGACATTCCCGCCAGTCCTCGGTGGGGTCCAATCTCGATGTCAACGACGAAGAGCGCTCGGCGGCGTTTGCCTTGGTGGATCTTAGATCTGTGTAGTATAGTCTCCACTGGTTTGGAGGATAGCTGGTCTGTCTGACATTAATACACGTTGCGAAACAACCCAGCAGGAACAGGCTTCTTTGGCCCCCTTCCCTAAGCCCTGTGTCGTAGATGTCAACCCGCGCCTGCACTTCATTTTTCCTAATACGGACAAAATTTTCGACGCGTCCCCTCGCTCCAACCAGCACCACTTCGCTCATCAGATCCTGCGAACCACTTATCCATCCACCACAGTACTGGAGAAACGGCACAGGCGAACCTCACACACCCATTCAACGCTAGCACCACCCGAATAAGCCCGACCCGAAACCCGTGCTCCACTTTCGTGTCCCCATTTTTCACTCTCCAGTTTAGCACACCACCATGTCTGCTACCACGGTGTTGCCCTCCATCCAGTTAAATGTCAACTACTCCGACATCAAGGCGTCCATCCAGGACTTCCTCACCTCGTACAAAGAATCTGCTTCCACCGACGATGCTCTGATGGAAGACGACGAACCCACCGGCGGCCTCAAGTACATGAAGATTCTTCAGCAGGTGGCCAACAGAGACACCACCACGATCTATATCGAGTTGGAGGACTTGCGGAGATACCAGCAGAACGCCTTTGCCATGGGAGCGTCGTCCCAGACCAGCCCCAGCAACTTGACCACCGCCATCTCCAGAAACACCCACCATTTCGTCGAACTTTTCAGCAGTGTGATCGACGAGCTCATGCCAGAACCCACCAAGGAAATCGGTTACAAGGACGATGTGTTGGACGTCATCTTGCACCAGAGAAAGTTGCGCAACTTGAGATTGCAGCAGGAAAACACCGAGGAGTACAACAACTTGCGAGACGGGTTCAACAACTCCAACGAGCTTCTGCAGGACCAGCCTCCGGAGGAAGAGAACTTGTTCCCGCAAAAACTCACCCGCCGGTACTTCCTCTACTTCAAGCCGTTCGAGTCCGACATTAAGAGCTTGAGTGTCAGAGAAATCAAGGGTAGTCACGTCGGAAGCTATATCACCGTTCGCGGCATTGTCACCAGAGTCAGCGATGTCAAGCCTAGTGTGGTGGTCAATGCCTACACCTGTGACAAGTGTGGGTACGAGCTTTTCCAAGAAGTGGGATCCAAGGTGTTCACCCCGTTGACCGAATGCACCTCTCCTTCATGCAGAGCCAACAACAACAAGGGACAGTTGTTCATGTCGACGAGAGCGTCCAAATTTTCCAGTTTCCAAGAAGTCAAAGTCCAGGAATTGTCCAATCAGGTCCCTGTGGGACACATCCCCAGAACCTTGACGGTGCACATCAATGGAGACTTGGTGAGATCGGTGAATCCCGGAGACACCGTCGATATTTCCGGTATCTTTATGCCTTCTCCATACACCGGGTTTCGTGCATTGAAGGCGGGACTCTTGACCGAGACCTACCTCGAGGCCCAGTTTGTTAGACAGCACAAGAAACAGTATGACTCGGGCCAGATCTCCTCCGAGGCCGACGCGAAGATCGAAAAGTTGATTGCTGACGGAGATGTGTACAACAAATTAGCCAAGTCCATTGCTCCCGAGATCTACGGCCACTTGGACATCAAGAAGATCTTGCTTTTGTTACTCTGTGGAGGAGTCACCAAGGAAATCGGAGACGGGTTGAAAATCAGAGGTGACATCAACGTGTGTTTGATGGGAGACCCCGGTGTGGCCAAATCCCAGCTTTTGAAGGCTATCGGCAAAATCGCTCCCCGTTCTGTCTATACCACCGGTAGAGGTTCCTCCGGAGTGGGGTTGACTGCTGCAGTGATGAGGGATCCTATCACCGACGAGATGGTGTTGGAAGGCGGAGCATTGGTGTTGGCAGATAATGGTATTTGTTGCATCGATGAATTCGACAAGATGGAGGAAGGAGACAGAACCGCCATTCACGAAGTCATGGAACAGCAGACCATCTCCATCTCCAAGGCCGGAATCACCACCACTCTCAATGCCAGAACCTCGATTCTCGCGGCTGCTAACCCGCTCTATGGAAGATACAACACCAAGTTGTCTCCCCACGAAAACATTAACCTCCCTGCAGCATTGCTCTCGAGATTCGACATCATGTACTTGATCTTGGACCAGCCTTCGAGAGAAAACGACGAGCGGTTGGCCCATCACGTCGCCTATGTCCACATGCACAACAAGCAGCCCACGATGGACTTCGAGCCCTTGGACTCCACCACCATCAGAGAGTATGTCAGCCGGGCACGGACGTTTAGACCCACGGTTCCTAAGGATATCGGAGACTATGTGGTGCAACAATATATCAATATGAGAAAGGAGAGCCGTCGTAACGAGGACTCCAAGAAAAAATTCAGCCACATCACCCCTAGAACGTTATTGGGTATTCTCCGGATGTCCCAGGCCTCAGCACGTCTCCGGTTTGACAACACCGTCACTTACGAGGACGTGGACGAGGCATTGAGGTTGATCCAGGTGTCCAAGTCCTCGTTGTTTGCTGACGACGAGCTTCCTAGAGAGGACGAGTCGCCAACCTCCAAGATCTACCGTATCATTAGAGGAATGGCGTTGGGAAACGGGTCCGAGCCCAGAGCATTGTCTATGGACGAGGTCAGAAGCAGAGTCCTTGGTCAGTCGTATGTGCTTCACCAATTGGAGCAGACCATTTCTGAATACGAGGACCATGGGGTGTGGCAGGTGACGGAAAACGGCAACACCTTGCTCTTCTTGATTGGAGACGGGGCTCAGGAGGATGCCATGATGGAGGATTAGGTGGGTGTGTTCTGTTCTTCTTTTGTTTTATTAGTCTGTATAAGTATTGCTGAAATATGTTAGAATGGCTGTAGTGGACCGGTGAAATGTTGCAAAAACAAACCAGAAAAATCCGGCTGAATTTCTTCCAGCAAAAAGGTGAGGTGATTCGTCGAACCAGCTCATCTTCTCAACAGTAATAATGATTTCCTTATAGATATACTCCTTCAGGTCGCTAGAGTTTCCCAGTATGCTCACTATTATCTAATGGATTACGCTATACACGTCTTGATTGTGTTGGATAGTTCTGCAACCACAGCCAATTCAAGCACACTGCCTACACAAAGTATTCTCGTATAAGTGAGTGTTACCACCAGATCCCATCAAAAGCCTCCTTACGTCCACTTTTGCTAATAGGGGCCAGGTTATGATTGATTGTCCGCCTTCCTATGTGGGCCAAGTACGCGGTAAACATGCCTACACCAAAACAGTCAGAAAATGCTCGGGACAAGAACCGATTTTCGCCGGGCCAACACAGTGATAGAAACAGACACCCCAAGCAAAGCTAACACGGACTTTGCGGGCCCCCAAAGCTCCTATTCTCGAGCCACTTTGTCCAACATCACGCGTGGCGACACGCTGCTCACGTGCGAAAAGTCTTAGCATTTCACCGCTGTCGAAAACAACACCCACACCACATACAATGGCCGACTACGCTTCACAGACCGTCGCTCAACTAAAGGAGGTGTTGAAGTCCAGAGGATTGTCCACCGACGGCAAAAAAGCCGATTTGGTGGCCAGACTCACCGAGGCCGACTCTGCTGGCGACGATCTTCTTCCTATCGAAGGAGAGTCCAATGCTGGCGAATCGGCACCGGAATCCGCCGAAACTGCTGCTGTGCCCGTTGCTGAGGCCAAGAGCGACACGGAAAAGCCCCAGGAAGTCACCAATTCCAACGAAGAGTCCACATTGACTGTCATCCAGCCCTCAGAGGAAAAGCAGGCTCCCGCCAAGGAAGAACCCAAGGTGTTGTCTCCAGAAGAAAGAAAGCAATTGGCGGTCGAATTGTTGCAGAAGAAGATCCAGAGAGCCGAGAAGTTTGGAGACGAAGCTGCTGCTGAGGCTGCCAAGAAGGATTTGGGCAGGGTGGAGAAGTTTGGTGTTGAGCTTGGAACCGCTTTGGCCAGAGAAATCGGATTGGTTGACCGCAGCTTGAGTGACCGCAAGTTCCACAACAAGCACAGGAACAACAAGTTCAAAAAGTCCAAGGGCAAGCGCAGAAACTAATGTATGTAGGAATATAGGAAAATACATGTATTACTAGGTGGTCTACACCGAAGGAAAATACCAAGTAGCAAAGCGAAAGAAAGAATGGGGTTCTTTGACTGAATGAATGGGATTTCCCCGTTCTTTCTATTTTATAGCGAGAGTTCCTGCTCCACACCGAACCTAAATCGTGAGATCATCTTCTCCCTCCACATCCTCATCACTGACCACATCAAACTGATCATCCTCATAGTCGTCCTTGTTCACCACAAGCCCGCTGTTGTCTTTAATCCAGATGGCGAACAACAAGATCACCGTCAAGAAGAAGCTCACACTGGAAGTCAAAAATAAGAGGTTTAACAGCTCGCTGGAGAACGTGGACTCCGTCACTCCCATGGTGATCACCGACATCACGAGGTCCTGTCTTTCCACTGGTTCCAAAAACAGCATGTCACGACTCATACTCAGCAGAACGCTTCTGTACACGGCAATGGAGACTCCAATCAAACCCACCACCACAGGCAACACAAATATCACCAACACCGACTGCTTAAACGACTTGATGACCTTTTCGTTGGTGGTCAGATCCTGCGAAGGCGGAAATGCGTTTATGGCCTTTCTGGTCTTGAAATAGTAATAGACTGTGGTGAAGAGCCACACGGTATTGAACATTCCAAAAGCTCCATACAAGGTCAGAAGGAGCACATGCAGCTTATTTGTAGGCCCCACAAACCCGGTGGTCAACGTGAATAGCGGATCGTCTCCGTTTGCCAAAAACGAGTTGGGGGTCTGAATAATGGCAGTCAACAGCAAGAGCGAGAACAAGAGGAGCAAGTTGACGGTGAAGAGGACAAACGCCACCTTCAGCTGGGTCGCAGGAAGGAGCCTGTAGTTTCTGGAATTGCCCGAATGGTAGTAGATCACGCCGTAGCCCATGGAAAATAGAAGGATGAAGAGCTGGCTCACGACGTCGAAAGCTCCCATACCCAACACGTTGACAAAGTGGACTATGCTGAGGATGCCATTTTTGCCCCATCTGTTCTCTAGGAAGCCCACGATCATCTGTACGAACGCGAGCAAGGTGAACGGAAGAAGAACGAAAAAGATGACGCCCTTGGAGATCAAGGAAATGGAGTTCAAGTTCACAAAGTCGGTCCCGACCTTGAACCGCAAGATGTAATTGAACAAGTATGCAAAAAGGGACAACCCCACCACGAAAGTGTACTTTTGCTGACAGTAATACACGTAGTTGAAGAACGGCAATTTGCCGTGGGAATTGTTGATGCCGACCTCCACCGTAGCGGCGCTGTCTTCTGGGACCGCCACATACACACAGTAGATCCCGGTGCGGTTCACCGCGTATGTGACGTCGTGTTCAGGGCCCACGTAGTCGTTGAGCACTCCGTCCACCGCCCCTTTAAGCGGCTCAAGCACAAATCGCCTCTTGTCAAAATCCACCACGCCCCGGTAGAGCGCATCCTTGGACTCGTACTCATCGGTCCACTGCTCGATCAGCGGAATGTTGGTGAAGTTGAGGATGTCTCTGTAGTAGAACACAAGTGCCGGTACAGCGTCCTGGGCACCGGATAGGGAAACCGACGCTTGTTGAGATCCCACTGTGCTCACATAGGAGCACACAGCGCCATGGTGCTTATCTAGAAGCGTAGCCGCCACAATGCTGATAAGCAACGGAAGAACCACGAATACCATTGTGGGGGCTATAGGGTGGATTCAGGAGATTTGGGTTACCGCACCCGGGGCTGTGTGCAGTACGCGAATTCGGTTTCAGGCCCTCAGCAGCACGCCAGCAGGCTTAGCGTCATGTGACAGGTGGATTTGTGCGGTAGAAGCCGCGCGCGTGCACGGTGAGAAGTGCAGGCGGGGCTCATGGTGGCTACACCGAGTTCTATCCAACATCGGCCACGCCACGGCGGAAAGGGAGCTCGGGCTGACATACCCAATCCAGCAACAGGACGGCCTGCATCCTAGACACCGCGTTCTCCTGCCGTACGTGGGGTGGCCCGTTGCCCGTAGTTCAATGTGGATGCGGGCCCTGCACCCAAACTTCCGCTAGGGTACGGAAAACGGATTTTTCTTGCAACACCACCCATCCCACCATGGCGACGTATTACGAGACATTACCCACGGCGTTGAAGCCGTCGCACTACGACATTTCGATCAGCGACATCGACTTGCTGGCAGACACGTTTTCCGGCAAGGTCGTCATCCTGTTTGACGTGTTGGGCTCCACGGATGAGGTGCACTTGAACTACCGAGACTTGACCATCAGCAAGGTGGAAGCCCGGGCCTCGGAACAGATCGAGGTTTCCGCCATCTCCGAGAACAAGGACAAGGAGTACTTTGTGGCGAAATTGGCTCTGTCCGTCCTGTCTGGTACTCTCCACGTCACGGTCAACTACACCGGTCCCATCACCTCCAACATGATGGGATTCTACAAGTCGAAGTACGAGGAAGGCGGCGAGGACAAGGAAATGTTGTCGACGCAATTCGAGGCCACGGACGCCAGAAGAGCGTTTCCGTGCATGGACGAGCCCGCCTTGAAGGCCACGTTCAACATCGCGCTCACGGTGAGGGACGACTGGACGGCGTTGGCGAACACCCCCGTGACCAAGGAGACCCGCCTAGAGGGCAAGTCGTTGAAGACGGTCGAGTTCGCCACCACGCCCATCATGTCGACCTACTTGGTCGCGTGGGCGTGTGGAGACTTTGAGTACATCGAGTCGTTCACCTCCACCACCAAGGTCAACGGCAACCCCATTCCCGTGAGGATCTACACCACCAAGGGCTACCTCGAGTCGGCACAGTTGGCGTTGGAGATCGCCCCCAAGATAGTGGACTACTTTTCCGCAGTGTTCGAGGTCGACTATCCCTTGCCCAAGTTGGACCTCATTGCCGTCCATGCATACTCCCACAATGCCATGGAAAACTGGGGGTTGATCACGTACAGAAGCACCGCGTTGTTGTACTCGGAAAAGACCTCCGACTCCTCCTACAAGCAGAAGGTGGCCTACGTCATTGCCCACGAGTTGGCCCACCAGTGGTTCGGTAACTTGGTGACCATGAAATGGTGGGATGAGTTGTGGTTGAACGAGGGCTTCGCCACTTGGGTCGGTTACTATGCCGTCGACTACCTCTACCCGGAGTGGGACATCTTTTCCGGCTTCGTCTCGGAATCCTTGCAAAAGGCCCTCAGCTTGGATGGCTTGAGAAACTCGCATCCTATCGAGGTCCCAGTAGTCGATGCCTTGGACATTGACCAGGTGTTCGATGCCATCTCCTACTTGAAGGGGGCTTCCACCATCTTGATGATTTCGAACTATTTGGGTACTGAATTGTTCTTGAAGGGTGTCGCATTGTACTTGAATAGAAACAAGTTTGGCAACGCCACTTCCGTCGATTTGTGGAATTGCGTGGGCGAAGTTGCCGGTAAGCCTGTCGACCAGCTCATGCACCCCTGGATCAAAAAGGTCGGCTTCCCAATTGTGAACGTTTCTGTCGACAAGGCATCCAACAGTTTGGTTTTGAACCAATCCAGATTCTTGAACAGTGGAGACGCTACTGACGAGGAAAACGAAACGAAATGGTGGATCCCTTTGAATATAAATACCGACGCCAACGTCAGAAGCGCGATCGACTCGTTCGAGAGCGCAACTTTGGTTATTGACAACTTCCCCTTGGGCGACGATCTTTTCAAGTTGAACAAGGACTCAACGGGTGTGTTCAGGGTCAAATACTCGGACGAAATCTTGGAAAACAACATCTTGCCATACATCGCTAAAATGTCCACCAAGGACAGGGTTGGTTTGATTGCCGATACGGCTGCCATTGCCGTTGCCGGTGGATCCACCACGGCCCTCTTGAAATTGCTTAAGACCGTTGCAGAGACTAAGGAGTTGGAAAGCGATTACGTCACCTGGTTGGAGTTGGGAAACAGCTTGAGCTTGGTTTCTAACGCCTTCTCTGGTGCGAATACCGAGTTGAACTCCAACTTGAAGCAATTCATAGCCTCAATCTACAGACCTCACGCGTTGAGATTCATCGGCGAGTTGAAATCGGGCAACATTGACAAGGGAAATTTCAATTTGTCGAAGTTGAGATCCAACATCTTGAACCACGTTGCTGCGTTGGAGATTCCAGAAGTATTTGAATTTGCTTTGGAAAAATTCAACGAATGGAAAGATGGCAAGGAGATCGACCCTTCGTTGAGATCCTTTATTTGGACCTCTGTTGCTTCTTCGGGGTCGTTCAACAGAGAGCAATATGACGCCATTCTCAAGCAAGTTCTCAAGCCTGCTTCTCTTGATGCAAAAGAAATCGCCCTCCGTTCTTTGGGTCACATCCACGATGACGAGCTTTCCAGCGAGATTTTGGCGGGCTTGCTCAAGCCAGAAATAGTCCCACCAATGAATGCCAATGACTTGGCCGTCCCGTTGTCTTCTCAACTTGCAACCAGAGACAAGTTCTGGAAATTCTTTAGCGACAACTACAACGAGCTTTTCGAACTTTTATCTGCTAACATGGTTGTGTTTGAGAGGTTCGTAAGAGATACCTTGCGCAACTACCAGAGCAAGGAGAAGCACGACGAGATTGAAGGCTTTTTCAAAGGCAAGTCTCTCAGTGGATTTGACAGATCGTTCAAACAGGCGTTGGATAATATCGCCACGAATTCAGCGTGGTACGAGAGGGAACAAAACAAGGTTAACGAGTATTTGAAGTGATGTAAATAGAAAAGACAATCGAATAGGGGTTTTTGGAGCAATTTGCTACGTAGGTGAGTCCACTCTATATAGTTCTATTTCTAATACCTATTCATACAAGTAACTAGACACTAATCCGTCTCGCCATATTTACACCTTGTGGTCGTGGGTGGTAGCGTATCTACCAGAGGGGTCGGAGTGACAGCCCCATTCGGCCTTAGGAATCCATCTCATCACGGTGCTGGCAGCAGCCTTGGAGCTGTGGAACATCTGGTCGAACTTGCATCTGTACCAGTAGGCTTCCTTGGTGGTAGGAATGTCGTCGCCCCATTCGGGCTTGGGGTTCTTCAAGTCTTCGTCGCTGACGGCCTCCTCGGCAGCATCCTTCAATCCGTCGATCCACGAATAGCCCACACCGTCGGAGAACTGTTCCTTTTGTCTCCACAAGATCTCGTCGGGCAAGTAAGGCTCGGATCCGGGTTCGTCCGAGGTGTCGAACGCCTTTCTCAAGATATATTTCTCGATCTTGCCCTCAGCAGGCTTGATCAACTTGTCCTCGGGGTCGATGTTCATGCAGGCCTCCAAGAACTGTTTGTCCAAGAAGGGGACCCTGGCTTCCAAGCCCCACGCCATGGTGGATTTGTTTGCTCTCAAGCAGTCGGCATAGTGCAAGTTCTTAACTCTCTTGACACACTCCTCGTGGAAGTCCTTAGCTGAAGGGGCGTTGGCAAAGTACAAGTAGCCTCCAAACACCTCGTCTGAACCTTCTCCAGACAACACCATCTTGACACCCTGGGCCTTGATCTTTCTTGACAACAAGTACATTGGGGTGGATGCTCTGATGGTGGTGACATCGTAGGTCTCCAAGTGGTAGATGACGTCGTCCAACGCATCCAATCCTTCCTCCAACGTGAAGGTGTGCGAGTGGTGGATGGTACCGATGAAATGGGCCACTTTTTCAGCAGCAACCAAGTCAGGAGCACCAGGCAAACCAATGGCAAACGAGTGCAACTGATTCCATCCCGAGGAGTGCAACGAACCCTTGGCGTCCACACCAGACAACTCCTTGTTGGCGTCCACACCCTCGGTGTGAATCTCAACCTTCTTGGTTTCCCTGGCGGCGATGGCCGCAATCAACGACGAGTCCAACCCTCCCGACAACAACACACCGTAGGGAACCTCTGCCATTAATCTCTTTCTCACCGCCATCTCCAACGTCTCCCTGATCTCCTTGTAGTCAGCCTTCTTGGTGGGGACCTTGGAGCCGTCCCACCACGTAGGAGTGAAGTAGCGGGTGATCTCGTCGGTGTTGGAGTCGTACACGTGTCCGGGAGGAAAGGCGAAGATCTCGTCACACTCGTCAATCAAACACTTCAATTCCGATGCAAAATACCTAGTGTTGGGGCTTTGCGAACTCTTACCCATGTACAAGGTGGTGATTCCGATGGGGTCTCTGGCGGCGACAATGCGGTCGTTGACCTTGTCGTACAACACCCAGGCGAACATTCCGTCCAAGTGCTTGGGGGCGTCCACGTCATACTTTTGGAATAATGGGATGATGGGTTCACAGTCGGATAACGACTTGAACGGGTAACCGGCAAGCTCCTGTCTCAAGTTGATGTGGTTGTAGATTTCTCCGTTGACGGCCAAGGTGTATCTTCCGTCCTCGGAAGTGATGGGCTGGGCACCGGAGTCCAAACCCACGATGGCTAATCTTTCATGGCACAATATGGTGTTGTTCTGCGTGATGTTACCAGACCAGTCTGGTCCACGATGTCTGATTCTCTTGGAATATTGCAAGGCCTTGCCTTTGAAGCTTTCCACCTCCTGGTGTCTGTAAGTTGCGAAAATACCACACATGCCTGCCGCTCGTAGTTGTCGATTTCGATCTGATTATATATTTGAAAAATTTGTGAGTCAGAGACCGGGGCCCGGTAGCGCTGGTGCGCGCACGAGCCAAATTTGGAGGACAGCTGGAGCGATAAGGAAGGCGTGAGCGACGCAGCGCCAAGACCGCCTCCACCAATGATGCGGCAGTCCTATTCGACAGTATAGGAAAGCGTAGCATGGCATTGGTGGGCGACCTTTCCAGATGTAAGCGTCCGTCCTACTGCTGCCGGTGGAGGGACCTGTTTATGTGCAGTCCACAACGCATTGGGGGCGACTGAGTCATGGGCTGTTACGCTGTTTGGAGCCCCGCATCCTCGGGAACGTTAAGCACGTGACGCATATTTCACCGGCCATAGCATACCACCTCTTCGTGCAAAAGACCGGTTGCAACCGCACTAACCGGGGCTGCTCACTATGGAGCTCCTATTGCTACTATGTGTCGCCACATATGTGCTTGCCACCATCGCTATCCTCACCATAAAGGGAATCCCTCTCTTCAATGATCTCCTTCTATACGGAAAGACGGTGGCCATAAAGTCTCGTCGTGGCTCCAAAAACGTCATCACCACGCTTGTGGACTGGATCTTCCTGCTCACCGTTCCCAAGTCGTATTTCACGCATTTCTACCTTGTTTTGGTTGCGTACTGTGCTATAGTACAATGGGCATATTCGCATTATCCACCACCGAATGAACACCACCAGCAATTCCTGGACGAGCTCAAGAACTTCCAGATCATCCACTACTTGTTGTGGGTGCAAGGTATTCGTCGCTCCTTGGAATGTCTTTATTTTACTGCGTTTTCTCCTTCTTCTCCCATCAATATCCTTCATTACTTGGTGGGAATAATGCACTATTCCTTGGTGAGTTTCTTGTCGTACGCGGGATTGGTCATACATAAGCAGACCCATGCACTGCGTCTCTCTGCGGTTGACTGGTTTCTCGTGGCATTTTTCATTTACGCATCTGCTCAACAATTTCTTCATCATCGGCATTTGGCATCGTTGAAAAAGTACTCCTTGCCGAATTTCCAGCTCGTTGCATGTCCCCATTATTTTAACGAGATACAAATATACCTGGTACTATTTCTTCTCAGCACGAAGGCTCGAGGAAAGTCAGTGTTGTTGCCTGTGGCCTTTTTTTGTGCCCTCGTGTTTGTTCTGGTGAATCTTAGTGTCAGCTCTCGTGATAGCTTCAGATTCTACCAGCAAAAATTCAAGGACTTTAACCTTCAGTATAGCATCATACCCTGGGTCTTATAGAATATAAGTAGAATGTGATATAGGAACTTTCCGCTTATCGTGTATCCCCGTAGACCCTGGTCTTCTGCTGACGTAATCGAATCAGTTAGTGTCGTGTGACTTTCCATTCCGTTTAAACGGCCATAGGCATTCAATTCAGTGGTCACAAACGCACGTCGCTGCGCCCCCACTGTACGATCTCGACTGTGCTCTCTATTGACTCCATGAAAGGCAGTGCTTGAGGCTGGTTCTGGATCGGAGCCGCTTACGTAAGCGCGATTACGTAACCAGTACACCACCCTTCCTAGCTTCCCCTATGCCACCAAGTGCCATATGTAATCTTCCAGTAGCATATCAAGGCGTTCGGATCCTGCTCTACATACCCTCAGAGCAAAATGACAGCATCCCAACTTGTCAACCATATCAGTGCCCTGTTCAACCAAATACGCGCTGCACAAAACTATCTACAGACACCAGCCAAAAACAACAACAATCGCCAAATGACACCGCCCAAGACCCAGGCTTGTGTGGCTACAAGCCTTCGAGCATCCGGAACCTCGGTCGTGCGAGGGTGTCCCGGAGTTCCTCGAAGCATCGTAAGTGTGCTTGATCGTGGTGAACCAGACCCTTTAATGATTCGGTCAATATGTCTGATCTTGCTTGCGTGATATACTAACTGTTAGCCCCGAATAGAGACTGTGGTGGAGATCCGTCCCGTAGGCGGAAACCCCTTCAAGATACGGTCGGTGGGGATCGAACTACGGACGACCCAAAAAGTCAGTGTACCATCCACCATTGGATCCAATGACACCACCAGAGAATACAAGATCTACGAGGATCCTTTTGTGTACCGACCTCCTATGGGAGAGTTCCATCGGGTGCTCCTAGGACTTGATATCCCGGTGTTGATCCCGCTTCCCAAGGACATAATTGCCAGTGGTATGTTCCCCAACTGGAACGCGTCCACCGTACACAATCTCTGTGTCAAGATCTCATGTGGGGATTCCTACGATACCGAGCTAACGTATTTGGAAACGTTTCCTATTTCCATCAAGCTCTATGACACATTGCCCTTATACCGACAGTTCAACGAACCCATAGTTGAAACAAGGGTCTCCGGAGACCAGCAAATATTGGTGGACCTCTCTCTACCAGTATCATCTGTGGGGCCAAGCGATGAGCTTGTGCTAGACACCAAGGTGATGACAAACCCATTGCATAATAAGGTGAAAAAGGGAATACGGCTCAACAAGTTGACTCTTCAAATCAAGGAAATCTTGGAATGCCACGAGGGTGGGCTTCCCCCACGCAAGGAGCTCAAAATACACACAGAGACGCATGCTCTTAAGCCCGAAGACATGCAATTGAATACTCAGGGATATCCGCATATGTTCAAGCTCCATTTCCCGGTCCAGAACGACTACTTGCAATTGTTCACAAATAACGAAGAAAGCATCCAGGATGAGTACTATCAGCAGCAGCACCAATATGTCGAGGACCAAACCCAGCTCATACAATCCATCAACATTTCCAAAAACAAGCTGCTAGATGAGTTGGACGAAGGCATTCCTCTCACACACACTCAGGGCTTCAGCACTTTAGGACGACTCTTTTCCTTGCGGTATGAGGCGGTATTTAAAGCAAAGTTCTCGCACTTCAAGGATATCGAGGTCAGACTTCCTATAACCGTGAGCCCTTATGATAGAGTCAGCAGCGATTATTTGCTACAGTGGATCATCAAGGAATGTGAGCATGCCAGGGACAAGTTCGGAAGACAAGTTATTCATGCTATGGTGAATATCCACAAGTATGACGATTTGGTGACCATGATCGCTCGCCACAATCCCCCTCCAATAATTTATAGAAATACCAAGGCGGATTGGGTAAGGTTGGGCTACAATGAGCGGGCTTTCGGCAAATATGGGACCAGTAAGGAGTTGGTGAACTACATTGACTAAATGTGAATTACGAATTACGATACATAGACCGCTTGAGTCAGTTGACGCGATTATATACTATTATATGACCAGGTGGAAAATTAGGGTAGACGAGATATTAAAAAATAATGTCAAAAAGGGCCAAGAAAAGCAAGGAGCTAATTTATACCGGAGAGACCCTAAATGCGCTGAATTTGACTGGTGAAGCTATGTCTGACTAGGGCAAGTGGCATCACGTGCACCCTCTCGTAGCTTATCACCAAATATTCGACTGCTGTTTTGCGCGATCCAAGAGCGATTGCACACAATTCACCCTACACAGCATGTCAACGTCGCCGCCTTCATATGCGCCCACTTCGACGACTTCCTACACCCCATCGCACAATCTGGCGAAATACCATCAAGAAGTAACCAAGGCTTCGTTGATAAAAAGCGAACTTCACAAGAATGTGTATTCTTCAATGTCGGAGATCTACTCCATACTTCCCACCTTGGAAATGCTCGAGAACTCGTTTCTCAAAGACTACCTCACTGACAAGGAAAAGTACACTTCAACTTCCTATAGATTAATCAACCAGTACCAGATCATTGTAAAAGGGTTCAAGGATGACCCTCCTACCTTCGACTTTCTACGGGGAGTCTTGGGACAAGATTTGAAAGAAGACTTGACGAATTTGCCTCATCTATTAGCACAGAAATTCCATCTACAGTGTCCAGCAGCAATCAAGCGCCTCCAGACAGGAATCCCGGCTACGATTGAGCACATGAGCACACATGTTGAATCGTCCAGTCATGCAGACAATTCTAGCCCAGCACCAGGAGCAGCGCCTACTAGCTCTGCTGGTAGGATGATTGCAGAGATTACAGGCAATTTCATTACTTGTATGGATGCATTGAAGCTAAACTATAAAACTAAGCACCAATTGCATCCCCTTTTGAGCGATCTCGTGATAAACTTGAATGATTTGATTGAAAGCGGCAGCCACAAGACCATCGAGTTCCAGGGAAAATCGAAGTTGGTCAGCTGGTTGATTAAACTCAACAACCTTGGAGAAGATGAGGAATTGGATCAGCTGGATATTGATTCGTTCTTGAATGATTTGGACATTGCATATAAGGGATTCTATACGTCGTTAGAGTGACCTCACCGCACAACAAAAACATGCGATTAAATAATAGACTCGATTTGTTCAGCGTAGTTCAATGCATTTACAATTGTGCTTGTCGCCTCAGCCTGGTCCGCGCTCGATTCGTTCTTGTCGAAGTAGATGACACCATTTTCGATTCTCCAGTTGTCCACTTCAAATTGATCCTTCAAAATGCTTTCAAATACACTGTCTGACTGCTCTTGAGGGAAGTACAACAAGTTTTTGCAATTACTGATGGGAATGGAGTCGTATGTCTTTTCCAAGGACTTGGATATTTCAAATCTGAGGGCGTTGATCAAGGTGTCTATGAAATGGTTGTATTCCTGACATGGCAAGTTCTTTTCCTCCTTCAAGAGTTTCCAGATCTTTATGTAGTTGCCCTCCATCAAATTTCTTTCCAAGTTGATGGGGAAACTCAAGTACTTGTCCTTTTCTGTGTCGTACTGGCTGGAATTGTAAATGGTTTCCAACTCGATGTGGAACTTGGAGATCAAGCCTTGCGACAACAAGTAAAGCAAATACAACGATATAATCTTGGTGGCGTCGGTATTGAGCTTTTCCTGCTTGCTGTAGATCTTGGCATTGGCGTAGAATGGCCTTAACTGTGCAAAGTAGTTTTCAAACGACTGGTAGCTGTTTGTGAGCAACGATGCCAAGGCACCGATCTCAAGTATTCTCTGTGCAATCTTCAAATCATTGACCTGGTCCTTAGTTTGCGTATTCGATGGCAAGGGTATAAGCAAGTTGTGCTTGATCAATTCGATTTTGATGGGAGCCAAAAGTTTCAATGTCTGGTTGTAGTCATGGGATTCAAACAGCAGGTATAATTCGCCAGTGAGCTTCTGTAAGGACATGGTGAGCGGAAGTTGTCTTGTGGACTGTGGAGGTGAAGTGTTGATAGTTACGATTTCGTTGTTCGCTCTCGCCACCGGGTCGTGCGCATGACAATACAGAGAAGATACGTTAGGAGGCAGACTATCACATTGATAGCTAGCACCACGTTATAGAACAATCGTATATTAGATCGGTGTAAATGTTGCTTGCAATGCTCACGATTTTGTTCTTGCAGCTTGGGTGTTTGTTGTTGCAATCAGAACTTTTGAACTGTGTTGAGGACATTTCTACGGATCTGCCATCTGAACTTGCCTGATCGTGCACACATGCCTGGTCTTGCAATATTTGTGAGTATCGGTATTTGAGTCTATCTGGGCGCAATTGTGCCACCGTTGGTTTCTTCTTTTAGGTTCTCTGGAGTCCACAAGGCCGGTACTTTCCACCCTCTGCTCACGCAAACAACTGTTCGATGGTGTTTGCGTTGGTCGCCAGCTCTTTGGGAACTGAATTTTCTTCCGCCACCGGCACGGGTTCCTGTGGCACTTGCTCTAGCTCTGGGGCCAATTCTGCCCGGGCCGACAGCAATTTCTTCCACAAGTAGCTCTTCTCCTGCGATTTGAACAAGCTGTCCTCTAGCACCTTGCTTGGCCGTATTACGTGCATGAAGTTGCAGTGGTCTCCTCGCGAACAGGTGTTGTCGTCGTGTGCTCTGCAGTTTGCTTCAAAGAAGCTCTCCACCGGGGAGAGGTCGCAATGTACAGGTCTCCCGTTGAACCACTCCAGGTTGAGAGTACTGGTAGCAGCATCCGCTTCCTCTTCAGTAGAGTACCGCACGTATACGTTCCCGTTCAAGTGGTTGTTTTCGTTTTCACACACAACCATGGCCTGGACCTTGCCGATAGAGGAGAATCGCACAAACACATCCTTGTAGAAGTTGTCGAACGACTGCTGGTGCTGTTTTGGGTTGAGCTCCTCTTGGTTCTTGTCAAGTTTGGGGTTCTCGTAGAGATTCGAGAGGATCACGGTTTTGGAGACGGTGGGCCGCACATGTCTACGGGAACACTTTTCTCCGTGGCGACACGCACCGATCTTGTTGTAGAAGGAGCAGAGCGATTTGTCCTCGTGGTGTCTGCCGTAGCCGCGGTTCATGGTAGGTTGGATGTGCTGATGTGTGATGTGCAAGTTGATTTCTGTTGCAAGACGATGAGCATTTGCAGCAGGATAAAAAGTGGCGATTACGTAAGCCGAAGGGTAGGCCCAGACTACAACAGGGTCAGAAACTTTAGCATTAAACAATTATACATCGGAGATGTCGCTACCGGCGGTCTTGCTCGACATCTTCAAGTTCTCCTTTTCCCAGTTGGGGACCTCGTGGCCCTCGTATTCCGGCAAGTGGCCATCGTACTGGAGATCGTCCTCGTCAATGTTACTCTTAGGACCCTTGTACCACTTGTGGGCAGATACGTAAAAGTAGATGAGGGCGAGGAGAAGAGGACCAAAGAACACCAACGCGGTCCAGTTCATGCTCTCGGTGGTCAAGTCCTTGCCCCTGACGGTGGGCATACACAAGATAGGAATCATCACCGCGACAAACGCCACCGAGACAAAGCCAACCGGAGAAGACCAGCGTCCCAAGTTGACCGGTCCGGGCTGGAAGGTGTTTCTGGCGTAGGTGATTTTCAACAACGTTGGTGCTGTGAAGGAAACGAAACCAGCGATACCTCCTACTGAGAAGATAGCACCGATGGCCACGTCTCCGGCAAACATCAAGAGAAGAAGAAGCTGGCCCACCACCCAGTTGATCCACACCGCGTTGATGGGGGTTCTGGTGGCGGGGTGCACGTACTTCCAGACCCGGGACAACGGGAAGAGTCCGTCTCTGGAGTAGGCAAACGTCACTCTGGACGCGGCCAACATACACGAGGAGCCCATGAAGAACGACGACACCACCGTGAGGGCCACGGCGGCGTTGACCAAGTCCTTCTTGACGATCTGGGTGAGGAACGTCACGTACGGCTGGCCCAAGCCCTGGGGGTCGTCGTTGATCTCGTTGATGTCCACCACGGTGTAGGAGATGGCGATCATGAAAATGAACCCGATCAAACCTCCGACCCCGCTGGTGAGCATGATGGCCTTAGGGGCGGCCAGGGCGGCGTTGGTGCATTCTTCCGCAAGGTGGAACGGCGAGTCGTAGCCACTCATACTCCAGATGACACCCAAGAACGACATGAGGAAGGCTCCGCCAAGCGAGTACTCGGTGAAGTTGTTGAACGACCACGCGGTGCTGTTGGAGTTGAACTTGGGGATCTTGCCGTCGTACATGTTGACTCTGTCGTTTCCGGCGAGAATCATCACGAACACCACGGCGAGGAACACGATGTTGATGGTGGTGCCCAAGGAGTTGAACCGGGCAAGCCACTTGGTGGGGACACAGCTGATGACGGCGTGCACGGTGCCGATGGCGGTGGTCAATCCGTACAACTTCCCGTTGGTGACGGTGAAGTCGGGGTTGTTGTACGCGGCCAACGCCATCATCATGGCGGCGCCACTATAGTTGACGGAGGGAGCAGAGGTGATCTGGCAGAGCCAGTTGGCCCAGCACGTCATCCAGGTGAAGACGGCTTTGAACCGGGGAGGCGAAAGCTGCGACACGGCATAGGGGGTCCCGCTGCTGACGGGGAAGGCGGAAGCGACCTCGGCAAGCGACATGGACACCGAGGTGACGAAGATGACGGCGATGAGCCACGGCAACGGGCTGATGCCCACTACCAACTGCTGGTAGCCAAAACAAGCGGCGATGGAGGGCAAGAGCCCTAGCACCGAGAACGAGACGGCAAACACCGACCACAAGGTGAACTCACGGCGGAACTCCTGCTTGTAGCCCATGGCCAACACCATGGCCTCGTCCGAGTCGATCTCGTGGTCGACGTTGATGGTGATGCCCTGGTTCGATAGTATGGAGGTGATGTGGAGGTCGTCGACGTGGACCTGCGACACCGAGGTGACGTTGCGGAGCGACCGCTTGGGAGAAACAATGCCCAGGCTGCTCATGTTGCGCTTGGAGGGGGAAAGTGTTCTGGTCCAGGCGGATCGCTGCACCTTAATATATCCGGGGTCCCGATCGGTGAATGCACCCGCCAAGTGGTGGCTTCCCCATATCTATTGATAACGCATTTCTTTTGCGGGCAGATAGCGGGGTGGCTGCAACAGCGCGCGATGCGCCAGATCCAGGGCTTTGGCGGCGCCTGGGCTGGGCGGTACGTTGGTGGTGGCTTGGTGCGTCCTCCAGGACTGGTCCTGCCGCTTTCTTCCGCCATTCTGCCCGCTCGTGGCCCCGTTCTGCCGGGTTCTTTACATTGGACCCTCGTGCTCTGTGCAGGATTTTGCATTCGAGCACCTCCACGGCGGTGGTTTCCGCAGCGAGATAGTCGCGGCGCGCATTCGCCTTGCCTAATCGGGCAAGGGCGGTAACTGCCTGAATTATTCGCCGGCATAGATAGCGGGGACACTCCGCAACAAGCTACGTTCGCGCAGGTCATGAGGGTAGCCGATTGCTGCTGTTGGGGTGCTACGCAGCGCAATCGATTTCAACGGCACGGTGCTCGGAAGCACTCGGATCCCGCTCCCTCCAATTCTTCGTGCCCCAACTCCCAGTCCTGTCAGCACCCTTGCCCCGTCCTGCCCCCGCCGCTCGAGGGCCCATATGAGAAGATGCGTTGGCACACCCCAATCCGGCAAGTCTCCGCAAAGGTGCAGGACGCATCGTATCAACGGCCGACCATGCATTTGACCACAGTACCTCCACATTTCCGTGATTTCGGAAAACGATATCCCCAGGGGTGGCTTCCTGCACGTGGATCGGGGGGATCTGGACATGACCCAAGCGGGTATAAGGATATGAATCTCTTCAGCTGGTGGGGTGCAACGGAAGACGTTCCCAAACCAGCAATCGCACGGCCGTTTTCCGCACCTTGGCCCCACAAAGCGCATTGGCGTGGCACGCCCTCTCTTTCCATCGATGCCGCTGAATGCCGCTGAATGCCGCTGACTGCCCTGCATGCCCTGCGTGGACTTGCTTGGGGGTGTGTGTTGCATGGCTCGCGTTCGGCCTCTTCAGTGGCCATTTCCTCGGTTTCCTCGAGTTTAGCCTACTGCATGTCACCAAGCTCAACTCCGTCTATGCAGGATACCACTAGACAGACAAAACGTGTCGTGCCCAAGCTGGAGCTCTGGGTAGACTACTTTTGACAGCACCGTCTCCGTGCACAAATCAATGTTCTCCTCCATCAGATTGCGATGGGCGCTCCAGGTTGCCTTGACCGTTGCACACGTGGCTGGGCTCTTGCTCTTTCTCAAGGGCTTCTTCCCCTCCAAAGTCGTGCTTCCTGGATCAAGCACTTTTGAGGACGTGTCACCGTTTGGAATATCGAAACTGGGCAGCTCGTGGGGATCCGGGAACAGTGAGTCACCGCAATTCGACCGCTTTATCCTTATGGTGGTCGACGCGATGCGTTCCGACTTCTTCTACTCTGAAGACTCGGAGATGTCGTTTTTGCACCTCCTCATCAACCAGGGCAACGCGGTCCCATTCACGGCATTTTCCAACCCTCCCACCGTCACATTGCCACGTCTCAAGGGAATCACCACGGGCGGAACCCCGAGCTTCTTGGACGCCATCTTGAACGTTGCCGATGATAAGGACCAGTCTCAGGGCTTGGGCCGCCAGGACTCGTGGGTCTCTCAGTTCGTCACCAGAGACAAACAGAACAAGACGGTCAACTTCTTTGGGGACGATACTTGGCTTAAGTTGTTCCCGGATACCTTCCACGAGACCGAGGGGACCAACTCGTTCTTTGTGAGCGACTTTACTGAAGTCGACAACAATGTCACCAGACACTTGGATACTCAATTGGGCGACTCTCCGTGGGACGGTCTTATTCTCCACTACTTGGGCCTCGACCATATCGGACACAAGGGCGGCCCCAATTCGGTATTCATGAAACCAAAGCAAAGAGAAATGAACCACATTTTGGAGAGACTTTACCAATACTCCGAAAACTCCAAGGACGACGTGCTCATTGTGCTTATGGGCGACCATGGCATGAACGAAGTGGGAAACCACGGTGGCTCTTCACTAGGCGAAACCAGTCCAGGACTTGCACTCATTTCGCCCAAATTCCACAAGTCCTTGTCCAAGAACTTCCATGCTCCACTCCCCCCCAACGATGACTTCAGTTATTATAGTAGAGTTAGCCAGATTGATATGGTTCCCACGTTGTCGGCATTGCTCAATTTCCCAATTCCAAAAAATAACCTAGGAATTATAATCTCCGACCTTTTGGATCTCTGGCCACAACCCGTGCAACAGCGTAAAATCTTATGGGAGAATTCTAAACAGCTAATGAATCTTTTCACTGCAAAGTATGGAAACGACTCTACAGAATATTCGCACATAAGAGAGAAGTGGGCTAGCTTGTCGGCTGACTCCAAATTCACATCTGAGCTTGAAGACTACTATACGTTTTTGCACCTGGTTCAAGAGGTGCTTGCATCGTCTGCTACAAACTATAACTATGCAGATATCTATCAAGGGTTTGGCCTACTTGCTGTGTCTATGGCTATCCTACTACTTTCTGTCAACAATTATTTCCTCAGAAACTCCTCCGTACCCAAGTCCTTGATACTTTTCTATGAAGCATTGGTCGCCACTTATGCGGTCCATTTTCACGGATCTTCTTTGATAGAAGAAGAGTATCAACTATGGTGGTTTTTCTCAGTAACTGCAATTGTCCTGTTCTTTGTTTTCAACAGAGTGTCACTCACAAAGTTAGATTATCTTTACTATTTCATAATAATAGCGGGTTTGAGATTAATTAGGGCTTGGAATAACAGTGGACAAAAGTTCATAGCAAAAAGTACCATTGGATTGTACCTACTCTATCAAAATACTACTTTGTTGTGGTGTCTTATTCTATTGACATATTTGGTTGTGATGTTTAGTATCTACATCCAGGGAAGCTTTACGCGAAGCCTAAGCTATTTGAGTGCTCAGGCTTCCGCAGGCGATCCACAAATGGGGAGCATGGGTGCATTCATATTGATCTTCCTTGCCTGCAGCGTCTCTTTTCTGTTCAAACTCTGTCAGTTCTACAATGATGGCCATCATTTGCCAGAATGGCTACAATGGATATTATCGTGGATTCTTGAGAACTACCGCATTGAAATCAACGCTGGTTCGATGAACGACACCGATCTCAAATTCAAATTACAGGCCATCAACGTCCTTTTGGCACAAGTCACGGGTTACTGTGTGATTGGTCTTATTACTATACGAATAATTTTGGGAAAAATCCGCAAAACCAACGAGGGATTGATAACCGATGTGTTGAATATCAGTACCCTATTTTTCATCCAGCAGACACGCTTTGAGAATATTCCCATTTTCCTCGTATTCTTTGTGGTGAAGTTTGCTTTTACAAAAGTGCTTATCCGCCCTGGGGATATGAACATTGATCATCTTATTGTTGTCGTATCATTATTCACCATTTGTGTTCAGAATTTGTCATTTTTCTCAATGGGAAACACCAACCTGTTGGCGACAGTGGATTTATCGAACGCATACAATGGTATCCAGTCGTATGACGTGTTTTTAGTTGGAGTAATGACATTTGTATCCAACTTTGCTGCACCTATCTACTGGTCATTTGCATCACTTCAAATTCTTTTTGAGCCGTACGAGATCCTTTTGAGTGCTCAAGAAAAATCAAAGAATCTAATCCACTTCGACTTTCTCAAAAAGTCGATTCTCTTGGTCAAGGCCGAGGTCACACTATTCTTCTATGCGATATCTGCCGTCAGCTTAATTGCATCGTGTATTAACTTGAGGTTCCACTTATTCATCTGGACGGTATTCTCGCCCAAGTTGTTGTACTTTGGCAGTTGGTCAGTATTCATGAACATTCTCGTGGATTTGATTATAGGATCAGGAGTTGTTTATCTTGGAAGCTAGTCGAGTGGACAGCTACGCTAAAAGGCCATATTAATAGATATAGTAAAACAAGGAGTGTAAATTACATGATAGTGCTGGTTTGTATTATTATCGGAAGCAATGGTACCTTACAACTCTATAAATCATCACAAAATTCCCACATGCAAGGTTCAAAGACTCATCCACACTAGGGCAGGCCTATTGTAACAATTGATCTCTGAAATGAGGTTGGTTGTTGATAAACTTCGCGGCCCTTCTGTCGTTGACATCCTCTCTCTTCTTCTGGTTGCCCCAAGCCCTCTTCTTGCTAGCCAATTCTTGTCTGTCCTTGACCGTCAACATGTGTCTTGTTTCAGCAGCAATGACAGTACCCTGGCCCTCGGTCAATATTCTCTCTGGTGCTAAGTTTTGTCTGTAGTATCTAGCCATTGACCTATGTCCAAGAACAGAGCCCGAGGGCAAGTAGAGCTCGTTCCCGTGCTGGTAAATAATTTCTCTAGGCAATTCCTCGTCCTTCTCATCTCCGGAAGCGGCTTCCTCGCCATCTTCAACGTCCTCCCACTCTTCGTCGCCTTCTCCATCCTTTCCTTCCATTACTATCACGGGTGGGGCATAGTCTCCGTAAGTGGAGCTAAAGTCGTAGAATTCGGAAATCTCCAACTTTTCGTCTTCGGTCTCGTAAGGTATTCTCATGTGTCTCTTTGTTCTCATGTGTTCTCTAGCGGCTTCGGCATTCTTTCCTTGATAGTTGCACGCTATACAAAACCCGAAACTGATTTTGTCAGCAAGATAACCAATGAGACCTTCTTTATCTACCAAGTACTTTTGTTCAGGGATGTAAAGGCCGAAGTTTTTGAACATGTACTCTATGTTTTCGTCCACAGTCTCGAAGTTCTTGTTCTCCTTGGGATGGGAGAATAAACTGGTGGTAGGCTTTATTTCGATCTTGTTGGCGAGCTTTTCTTGTATGATCTTTTCTTCGAGCTGTTCAGGAGTGAGTTCTTCCTTTTCACTGGTCTCTTTGGTGGCTACTGGGGTTTCTTCTTCTTGGACTTGTTCCTTCTCACTCTCCAGTGCCGTCTCCTTAACAGTTTCAGTCAGTGGGGGAGGAATTTCTCCGCTCTTGATCTTTTCCATCATTACCTTTCTGGCCTGTTCGAGCAACTCCCGCTTCTTCTGCTGCAAGGCCTCCTTCTCCTTTCTTCTCTGTTCCTTCTTGGTGGTCTGCTTTTCCTTCTTGGGGGCCTCATCGGAAATGCTTAGGGAAGAGACCTTGATGTTAAACGTCTCTTCATCGAGAGAAGGCAACTGCGCAACTCTTCTTTTCAAGTTATAGCGGTGCCATTCTCCCTTCATGTGAGACCTCTGGTCCTCGGCCGTGGGGAACTCGAGGTTGCAGGTGTTACAAGTATACATGGTTGTGATAAAGAGTAGCGATGATTACTCGATGAGCTAAAAAAAATCCTAGTGCGCGGGCTTACTAAGATTTGTGTGAGAGCCCGGGACAGGGAGGAATCAATAAGTTGAAGTTATAGCGAGCTAGAGATCCATACCACTACAAGAAGTCTTTGATTGTTTGGTTTGAAGTTGTGATTGGTGTCCGGTTAAGATTGTAGCACTAGCTTAAGATGGTCCGAACTAAAGTACTAAATTTCGCAACCAAACAATAGAGGAACAACGATAACACAGAGTGGTGCAGAGATTCGGAGAGTAGTGATACGAAAGGGGAAGATTTTACTGAAAATTATTAGATGAAATACGTCGTTTAATCCAAACGTTTCCATCCTGTTTGGAGAATTTTCAAAAAAATTGTGGTATTTAAATGAAAATCAACATCACCTGTCAACCAAGCGCTAGGCAAATTGGAAGCTACCCAAAATGAAAGCTACCAAAGTGTCTTCGATATCTGCTCAAACTTGTCGTTGCTCTAGTTTCGAAATTTATTCGATTTCTTGCATCATCACCTTTGTGACACAAAAAGAAAAACCACCCCAACAGTGGAAACACCATAAATTTAGGCAAACCAAGATCCAGACCGAGAGTCCTTCCATAGCCCTTACCTTGGTTTCATTCTGTCCATTGCCGTATTTTCCTACCCCCATCTTAAGATGCCATCGCGTGCACGTGACCCCACCTATCTCGGAGAAATTTTTGTAAACTATAGAGCAGGCAATCCACATGTCGTCTTCAAACACCTCGAAAGATTCGTTTGAGGCGGTGTTGCCCAAGCTCGTGCAGACAATCCGGGCGTCCTCGGCTTTAGCCGCGCAAGATGTCAATTTTTACCGCTCTATTGACCCATCTCTAGCTATTGAGTTAGATGCCACAGCCAAACGTGTTGCGGAACTTACCAAGAAAGTGATCCAAGTGGCCGGAGAGGACAACTCGGACGAAGTATTGAGGCCCGGGAGAGAGAATATCGAAGGTGATGCCAACTGGAAACCGGTTAGTGAAGTTCTCGATAGCGTGTTTGAAAAAATAGACATCGCCTTTGCTAATGCACAGAAGAGGTCAAATAAGGCATCAGCAGGGGAGAAACAAGAATTTACCTATTTGGAAGAGGGAAACGACACCACCTCTGCTCCAACGAAGAAGATTGAAAAGCCACAGCTCGAGTTCAAGGTAGCTATAGACAATTCTGAATCCACACCGTTCAAGCCCAAGATCTCATCCAAACCACACAGCTTGAAGCTGTTCGAGGAGTCTGTCAAGATTAAGAACCCCGAGCCCGTATATGAGGACTCGGTAGAGGTCATTGACCCACCCTACTACCCACAGCCATATGAATATGAAATAGATAACCAGCCATACCCCGATTCGATTCTTGAAAAGTCCGATCCCATTCCACTGAAGGACTGGAGCTCTACCTCTGCTATATGGGTGGACTCGGCCCAGTCATTGGAGGCAATGATTAACGAGTTAAAAGAACTGACGGCCATAGCAGTCGATTTGGAACACCACGACTACAGAACCTATTATGGTCTCGTGTGTCTTATGCAAATTTCTAACCGTGAAAGGGACTGGATCGTGGACACATTGGCATTGAGGGATGAATTGGAGCCGTTGAACGAGGTGTTTGCCAACCCAGCGATCGTGAAAGTATTTCACGGAGCGTTTATGGATATAATATGGCTCCAGCGAGACTTGGGACTTTACGTCGTCTCATTGTTCGACACCTACCATGCATCGAGAGCTCTCGGGTTCCCCAAGTTCTCCTTGGCATATCTCCTCGAAACATATGCCAATTTCAAGACTTCCAAAAAATACCAGTTGGCTGACTGGAGAGTACGGCCATTGCCCCCAGCCATGTTAGCATACGCAAGATCAGATACCCATTTCTTGTTGAATATCTTCGACCAGATGAGAAACAAATTGATCGACGCTGGAAACGAAAAGCTCCAGAAAGTGCTCTACGACTCGAGACAGGTGGCTAAACGCAGATTTGAATATACTAAATTTAGGCCCGTGTCTCAGAGCTTGCTCTCTAGCAAGGTTTCTTGTCCAGTTATGTCAAGCAATCCCAGGGAGCCCTTCGCACCCATCATTTACCAATATAATATTCCACACCATAAGAAGCCAATAGTGGAGGTGCTTTACAACTGGAGGGACCTCATGGCGAAAAAGGAGGACGAGTCGGTAAGATTCATCATGCCCAACCAACTATTGGTGAGCTTGGCGAACTTGAACCAACCTGTCGATGCCAAGAGTGTTCTCGGAGCATCCAACTTTGTCAGTGAGCATGTGAGACTCAATGCGCGAGAGTTAGCAGATTTACTTCAAAACTCAATAAAGAATTCAGAGGATAAAGATTGGGACTTGGTGGACCAGTGGAGAGAGGTTACAAACGAACCAGAAAACTTTGATAATGTGGATAGCACCATGGCCGTTAATACGGCCAAGAAATTCGAGCTTTTGACGAGTGTCCACGCGGACTTGCTAAGTGCCGAGATCAGCAGCTCGTTGTTGTTCCATTCGAGCCTCTTCAACAGCATTTTGGAAAAAGACACGAACATTACCCAGGAATTTGATCCGGAAAGCGAAACCGTCACCCTCCACAACTTTAGCAAGGAGTACGAAGAAAGAGTCGCCAACGCAAGAGCAGATTTGGAGGAGAGCAGTTTCGTGGAGTCCTTGCCGGAACCAAAACCGGGTGCACCTCAAACGGAACCAGAAAGCAAAAAGGAGCCTCCACAGAAAGAACCAGAGACTGCTCCTACAAGAGAGGACAAAAACGAGATTATCACCATCAGGAACAAGAAGAAGTTCCACAAGATACCAGCTAAAAGGGAAGACCCCAGCTTGTCTCATACTCCTGTTGATTATGCCACTGCTGACAAGATCATGCTTGACACCAACAGCAACAATAAGGACCGAAAGAAGAAGAAGAGGGCGTTCGATCCTTACGCCAAGGTTAGTGAGGGCCCACAGGCTTCCAAGAAGACCAAGAGAATGAACCTGGGCAAATCGTCGACCTGGAAGTAGATCATTGTACAGTAGCCGTCTATAGCATAGAAATCATGAAAAATTCAGAGAATTGGAGTGTAGAACAACACAAGTGGGACGTTTTGTAGCTTTATAGCTTCAGCACCTGCAATCACCAATAGCTTGAATTTTATATAAATAATCCCGTTTCTGCCTGGGACGCGTTCCATCATCACCGTTCGTGGTTCCAGTCGCATCTCAACTTTTTGATCGTGCTATCCTAGGAATATCACCACTTTCCGAGACATGGCATTACCCTCTCATCTACAGAACAACTTGACACCATCGGAGGTTACGTTCTTGGCAGAGAACGACCTCATCACCATCTTGCCCCGTTACTCCATGAACAAGATCGACTTGATAGGAGTACGTATCAACGCGTGTGGTGGATAACACGGAAGGTTCACCACTTGAGACTGTTTTCGAGCATTTACTAACTTCTAGGCTAAGGTCCCGGCCCTCCGTGCCATGAGAAGGGAACAGGTTCCTTTGTGGATCGCCGTTGTCCTCAAGTCCCAAGATAAGTGCAGCATAGTTCCCCCGGAATGGCTCACCGTTACGTATCTCAAAGAAAAATACGACGAGGAGATCCGAAAACCACTCCGGTTCAGCGAGCTCCCCTCGAACTGGCTCGAGGTATCCAAGATCTTGTTGTCCAAGGCAGCAGACGACCTCGGCGATCCTACCCACCAGTTGAGGTCGATTCTTCAGGACTTGCGGGAAATCCGTTTGGTGAAGTCGAGAAAGGGATTGAAGGAGTTGAACGAGTCCAATATTCAATTGAACGGTCTCTCCCTCCTCGAAATAAACGAACTAAGGCCGTTTGTCTTGACTGTCATGAACAAGTTGCGCACATTACATGATACCGTTGCCAAGAAGGGTAACGAGGAAGCAGACAACGCGTCAGAAGACGAAGACTACTGAGTGGACCTAACTGGACACTACACGGGGGCCAGAATTCGCATACTAAATGTCGTTGGTAGAGCCTGCTGGAAGGGGTTTGGGTCCTTCTTGACGAGATGCAACATTTTTCCAGAAAGTTTCAAGAACTCGAATTTTTTTACGACACATGTGAATGAGCTCTTTCATTTAACAGCCAATTCCCTCAAAGTCAGGTTCTACGCTGATTTTCCATCCTCCAACTGGTCTACCTAGTGTGGCTCATATGCAGGCACTCCAAAATCACTCATCAATGCGCGATATAGATGAGTCAATTATACGAGGGTTGGTTTGACACACCATAAGACAGAGGACAGTTGCAGCCAAGCACTCACCCACAGACGTGCCCACAACATCATATGTTCACCTATCTCAAATTCTGAGGCCGCCACATATCCATTGCCTCACTTAGGAAGACTAATTCTACTGTTGTCATGAGCAAACTCAAGACGTTGAATCAGGAGTTCATTTCCAACATCAAGTCGAATAGACTTATAACCGACTCGAAACGAAACCTCATTTTGTCTATTCTCAAATCGACAACTACCAAACGGGAAGCCAAGAACTACCTCAATAAGTACCAGAACCAATTCGACTTCACCAATGCAATTCGTCATAATAACCCATTGCTCAACAGGGACTCACAAAGAGAGCTCTTTGTGAACAGATACTTGAACAAACAGAACCCATTCACCAATATATATAACGATGAAGAACTGTATCACGATGATGAAATCAAAGTTTCCAAGATTCCCCTTCGTGTGGCTATCTTTAAGATCAAGTTTCAAAGCATCACCAAATCTGAGTGGAGGGGCATTTTTGAAACGTTCAAGAGACTCATTCACTTGGGGATATCACCGGTTGTTCTTTTGGATTACGAGAGCTCGTCCATTGACCAATTCAAACTAGTGGAAGGAAAAGTGAACAACGAGATCAATAGAGCGTATTCTGATATGATCCGTGAAGATAACGCGTCCTTTGAGCAACTCGAGCTAACTCACATCAGGTCTCTCTTCACGTTGAAAGAACCAGAGGAAGTCAAAATTAATTTGGAGATGATCATGCTACCTCTTTATCAAGGAATTATTCCCGTAATTCATCCTGTGGTGTATAACGAGGTTAGCACGTACCAGGAGTTTTCTGCAAGTGGCTCTGACTTACTCAAAAGTTTATGCAAATCCCTATTGCATACCAAAAACATTTTGAGTGTAGAAAAAGTCATCCTTATTGATCCGATAGGCGGCATTCCATCAGTGGAAAGGAACCAGACAAGTCACGTCTACATCAATTTATCACAAGAGTATTCGGATATCGTGTCCGAGCTCTACATCGGGTATATCGATCCTCCTAAAAGGGATCTTCATTTGCGGAACTTGAACATAATGAATGACATTTTGCACATGATTTCGTCCAAATCAGGAAACGATGATACCACAGGTATTATCACTACTCCATATATCATGTCCATCAATAGTGATCAGCTCAATCCGATCATTTACAATGTTCTAACGGACAGACCAATCATCTCGTCGTCGTTGCCATCCACGAATAACAATACTCCCAGATTGTCAACTTCCATTTTGAAAAAGGGGATTGACGTCCAGATATTTGACCAGAACAGCTACCCCAGCAAACTTTCCTTTGAGAACCTTGCAAACGAGGGTCTAATAGATATGGATAAATTAATCTCGTTGATCAACGACTCCTTCGGAAAGGATTTGGATGTCGACAAATATTTTGAGAGGGTCAGAAACAATTTAGCAACATTGATCATCTTGGGCGATTACGATGGATGTGCCGTCATAACATGGGAAGATATTGAGCATGAGAGCGATGTGTCAGTAAGTAGTCGGAAAATTGCATATTTGGATAAGTTCGTCATAGCCAAGCGAAACCAAGGACTACCCAGTTTGGCAGATATAATTTTCAAAATTGTGCTCCAATCACATCCCCACGAGCTTATCTGGAGATCACGCAAAAACAATCCAGTCAACAAATGGTACTTTGAAAGATGCTGTGGTTCGATCAGCAATCCCGATTCCCAGTGGAAGATATTTTACACCGGTGAACTTTTTGACAAGAAAATACACAAGACGAGGAAAAGGGCACCAGAGTCGGTGGACATTAGCAAGAAGTTGGTGGAATACGCCCAGATCTGCGAGGGAATCGTACCTTCATTTAAATAGACCGAGAGACCGCTCTTCCCCGGAATCTCCATTATATACAATGCATTACGTAAGCAGTAGGTGGCTACCTGCGGGTTTCTGGCCTGTGAAGACATGGCCCTTAGAATTACCCAACAAGTTACCATGACCGTCAGAAACCGTGGGACTCGAGGAACAGGCGTGGAAACTGCGCTGCAGTCTACAGAAACACCGAAGTCTCGTGATCGTCTCTATTTCTTTCACGAACTAGACGAGTGGCAACAAGATAACCACTACATCAGGTCAGGGTATGTGAAAGAGACTTCCTCGTACCAAGGCTGCTTCGACTCGTTGTTTTATCTACACAACGAGACGGTGAACATTTACAGCCACTTGCTCCCCTCGACAGTGCTCTTGGCTGGTATAGTGTGGTACATCAACAATCATCTTCCGATATACAGCAACTATCTTGGAGCATGGGAAAAATGGAACTTTGTCCAGTTTGGTGTCGCCTGCACGCTGTGTCTCTTCATGTCGTCGACGTTCCACTGCATCCATTCTCATTCGCATGCGGTAAGCAAGGTTGGGAACCAGTTGGACTACTTTGGAATTGTCATTCTCATCACATGCTCGTTGATCTCAATCGTTCTCTTTGCATTCTACGATCATGCGGTGTACAGAAACGGGTTCTTCGCCATGTTTTTGTCGTTGGGAGCGGGGTGCACCGTGCTCACGCTTCACCCCAAGTTTGCTACGCCGTTGTATCGTCCGTACCGGTCGCTTATGTTTATCTTGTTTGGACTCTCTGGTGTGTTTCCGGTAATCGCGGCAATTAGTCTCTTTGGGGTGTCCCACGCCGCGGAGAGAGCCAACATCCACTGGCTCGCCCTCGAGGGCTTCTTCTATATCTTTGGAGCCGTGCTTTATGCCGCTCGAATTCCTGAACGGTTTTCTCACTACGAGGAAGACGAACAGAGCTTGTTGAACAATCCAACCGCGGGGAGATTTGACATCTTCGGTGCTTCCCACCAGATCTTCCATGTTATGGTGTTGGTGGCTGCTTTCTGTCACTGGAAGGCTTTGGTGGGGTGCTACCACTATTTGCACCAGGTGACGCTACCCCAGATGTGAGCGGCGCTACCAAATAAACGATTTCCTGCACCTTGTAATGGTGATGAAAATAGTGTTTGCGGGACCGAGGCAGCCACCAAACATGTCACGGCTTATTGTGCTACCGTGTCACTCTGTGTGGAAACCTGGCCCGACACTAGGCGACTCTCGCGACGAGTGGTCGTTGGTGAGCTTCCAGCATGAAGGAAACGACCATTTGGCGTTCAAGGAACATATCACCAACAGCTTGGAATATTTGCGGCAGGACCCCCATTCGTTTCTTGTGATTTCGGGAGGGCAGACCAAGGCCGAGACAGGACCTGTATCTGAGGCATTGTCGTACTATTTGCTTGCAAGAGGGTTGTTGGTGGCAGAAGATGCGGACTTGCTCAAAAGGATCACCACAGAGGAGTTTGCCAGGGACTCGTTTGAGAACGTGCTCTTTCTGGTGTGTCGGTACTACGAGGTGTTCCAGAGATATCCTGAGAATGTCACCATCATCGGGTTCGAGTTCAAGCGTGCACGGTTCCTCGACCATCATATGAAAGCATTGCTCTGGCCCTCCGACAGAGCAGAATACATTGGGAACCTGCCCACACCAAACTTTTCAGGCGAAAGCAGGGTCCGGTACTTTGAAGATCTCCGGAGCAGTGAATACAAGCATGCAGTGGCGCATTTCGAAAAGGATATGTTTGGGCTCCGAGCACCGCTTTCGTCCAAAAAGACCAGCCGCAATCCCTTCAGCAGAACCCATGGGTATGCGTCCAGCAACCCGAAGCTCGCCACGTTCTTGCTGAGGGTAGCAGACGGTGCTGTGGGCGAGGATACAGAGATACAGAAAACAATACAGGGACTTCCGTGGGTAAAATAGGAAGGAATGTCCACAAAACGGGGAGACCGAGGGTCACTTCTTACTCTCATTCATAAGCATTGTGCTCTATATGCTTTCTATTAATACATTACTTTTTCAAGGCCCTTCTGGCTTGAACAGCCTTGGACAACTTGGTCAACATGTCCACGGTAGTCTCCCAAGAAACACAGCCGTCGGTGATGGAAACACCGTACTTCAAAGCCTTCTTGTTTTGGCCGGCTGGGGGCATGCTCTGCTTGCCCTCGTGGATGTTGGACTCGATCATGACACCGATAATGGCGTCTTCACCGGCGGTGATCTGCTGAGCCACGGAATCCAACACCGTAGGCTGGTTTCTGTAGTCCTTCTTGGAGTTGTCGTGCGAGCAGTCGACCATCAACTTGGTGTTGGGAGCGGCGGACTTAGCAATGGCCTCCTTGGCGGCCTTGACGGACTCGGCGTCAAAGTTGGTGATTTTCTTACCTCCTCTCAAGATGATGAAGCAGTGGTCGTTACCCTTGGTGGTGGTGATGGCAGCCATTCCGTTCTTGGTGACACCCATGAAGTGGTGGCCCTTGGAGGAAGCCTGGACCGCGTCCAAGGCCACGGCTAACCCTCCGTCAGTTCCGTTCTTGAACCCGATGGGGAACGACAACCCGGACGCCAACTCTCTGTGTAACTGGGACTCGGTGGTTCTGGCTCCAATCGCTCCGAACGATAAGAAGTCGCTGAAGTACTGTGGCGAGATGGTGTCCAACATCTCCGAACCGATGGGCAAGCCGGTGACGGCGGTCAAGTCGGAGTATAATTGACGCGAGATCTTCAACCCACGGTTGATGTCGAAGGAGTTGTCCACGTCGGGGTCGTTGATCAACCCCTTCCAGCCCACGGTGGTCCGGGGCTTCTCGAGGTAGGCACGCATGACAATGACCAAGTCGTTCTCGAGCTCCTGCGACAACTTCTTCAAGCGACGGGCGTAGTCGAGGGCTTGTTCAGGGTCGTGGATGGAGCAGGGCCCCACGATCACCAAACAACGGTCGTCCTTGCCGCTGATGACTTGCGACAGCTCGAATCTGCCTCTGATGACAACCTCCAACGACTGGGACGAGGCTCTGATTTCGTTCTGGAGCACGGCAGGAGGCACCAACGGGTCGTAGCCCAAGATTCTGGTGTCGTCGTACTCGGCGGGAATGGGTGTTTTGGACATTGTGGCGCCTGGAAAAAGAGTGGTGGATAATGGAGAATCTTCCGGTGCTGAAATGCTAGCGCTTTAAAGATCACGGTGCTGCACCGGAATGAGTAATTTCAGCAAATTTTTGCGGGCCGCCGAGCGGGTCGTGCGTCGGCCGTCGGCCTGGCCGCTGCAAGGCTGTCGCCATCGAATCCTCGAGAACGTGCAGGAAGCATCGCCAGGAGAAGGGTCGTGCGGTGCCCAATCTGCTACCCGTCACTAGGGGCCTAGCAGCACGTCCAGCACGGGAACCGTCGATCTCCATCGCTCCAGGAAGCATAACAGATAGTCCGGGCCACGTGATGTCGCCGGTGCTGGGCTGACTTAGCGCCGCTCGCCAATCCGACGCTGCCTAGATGCTGCGCAAGGAGATAGGTCTTAGTCAGCACTGCCTACTCGCTGACTCAGCATCCCTCTACATTTGCTTACGTACGCACACACCACGCACTCTAGTCTTATCAGAAACATCGTGGAGTCCACCAATGGTTCGGGAAAGCGTACGGGTGTTCACCGCGTTCTTTGTGTTTGGTCTCCTCAACAACGTGCTCTATGTGGTGATCCTCTCTGCTGCGATCGACCTTGTCGGTGCGTCCACCCCCAAAGCAGTGGTGCTATTGGCTGACATTATTCCTGCGTTTGTGGTCAAGCTAACAGCTCCGTTGTACATGCATTTGATACCGTACTCGAGGCGAATATGGAGCTTGGTGGCGCTCTCGTCTTTGGGGATGTTGATTGTCAGCGTGAGCGAGACGACCCTGCCCAAAATCGCGGGCATTATGATGGCATCACTTTCCTCGGGATTGGGCGAGTCCACCTTTTTGCAATTGACCCACTATTACCGGAAGGAGTTCTCCATAGGAGGCTTCTCCAGCGGGACGGGCGGCGCGGGTCTCTTGGGAAGCTTTCTATTTATGTTGATGACAACCTTGCTCGGAATGCAAGTGTGGGTTCTGTTGCTTCTCTTCTCGGTGGTGCCGTTTGGTTTCTTGGGAGTGTTCTACGTGCTTCTCCCGAAGGTTTCTGGTGTGCACGAGGAGTACGACGAAACTCGTTCAGCAGAGACCGCGGTCTCGGAGACTTTGTTGGACCAAGATCCAGCGGATCAAGTGGATAGAAGTGGCGAGTTTGAACGAGACTTGAGGACCACTGAGGACGTGGGCATTGGTAGCAGCTGGAAACTGTCCCAGAGCCATCTTTCAGCGACATTTAGCAAAATAAGACCGCTTGTGGTGCCATTTATGCTTCCTCTCAGCTCGGTGTACATTTCAGAGTACGTCATAAACCAGGGAATTTCGCCTACGTTGCTTTTTCCGCTCCAGGACCTCCCCCACTGGTTGTTTTCCTCGTACCGCGACATCTATGTGGTTTACGGGTTTCTCTACCAGCTCGGAGTGTTTGTGCTGCGTTCCTCGGTCAACTTTGGCATCAGAATCAAAAAATTGTACTTGATTTCCATTCTCCAGTTTGCTAATGTGGTCATCGTGCTCTTCCAGTCTGTATACGATGTGCCGTTCTCGACCATCTGGTTGTTGTTGGTGTTGATCTTCTACGAGGGGCTCCTTGGTGGATTTCTGTATATCAACACGTTTATGAGTGTCAGTGAGGAGGTGCCCAAATCACGAAGAGAGTTCAGCATGGGAGCCGTTTCCATGAGTGACAGTTTTGGCATCGTCATTGCGGGGTGTATCAATTGGTGGCTCGAGACCAAGCTATGTGGATGGCAGGTGGACCGTGGAAGAGACTGGTGTCGAAATGGAGAGAAGTGAGAAAACTTTGCTTCCTTTAAAATCCTCAATGATTTTTTTTGGAGCTCACGAAGGTCTCGAGGTATCGGAATTTCGCCTATATTTCTATGCTAATGGTGTTTTACCATGCAAAGAATGATATCTTGCGAGCTGGGCTATTATTGTGCAGGCCACTGATAGCACAGTACCACGTATATAGACGGATATGGTGCAGAACTATCGCTCTGCGAAAGGCAGCTGGAGAGTATACTTACTAGAGATCAGCGACATTCTTGGTCCCTGTAAACAGATGCCGTAATAATTCTAATGCACATGTTGATTACGTAAGTGATTACTTTCGCTTATCACCGGCTCCACCACGTTAACTCTGCGAGACCACCATTCTTTCTGAGGATGCTTCGAATCCGCCCCAGCTTCGGACTTTCAGGGCAGCGTTTGTTTCCACATGTGAAGACGCCCTTTGGAAGGGTATATCCCGCTCTTTCGCGTGGAATTTCGACTGCCGGAGAAAAACTTGCCTTTGTTTTCGATATCGACGGAGTATTGCTTAGAGGATCCAAGGCCATTCCGCAGGCGTCCAAGGCGCTCAATGTCCTCAACGACCACCATGTGCCCTACATTCTCATGACAAACGGTGGTGGAATCAGCGAAAGCGCCCGTACGGAGTTTATTTCCTCGGTGTTGCAAGTTCCTATCAGCCCACTCCAAATCGTACAGAGCCACACGCCGATGAAAGCGCTTGCTCACAGACACGCGTTCGACCGGGTGCTTGTTGTGGGCGGCTTCGGAGATCTTTCACGGAAGTGTGCCGAGGAGTACGGGTTTCAGGACGTGATCATGCCCATCGACATTGTGAAGCAGTTTCCGGCAGCATCGCCGCATCACCGGTTCACGGACCAAGATTTTGCCCAGTACGCCCAGGAGGTGGACTTGGCGAAGCCAATTGAGGCGGTTTTGGTGTTCAACGACCCTCGAGACATGGGCACGGATATCCAGATCGTGCTGGACCTCTTGAACTCCGAGAACGGGGTGGTGGGGACCAAGCGGAACCCTGCGAAGCTAAAGCACGCCGAGGACCCAGCGATCCCTGTGATCTTCAGCAACAACGACTTTTTGTGGGCCAATGACTACGGTCTTCCCCGATTTGGGCAGGGAGCGTTCCGGATGACGATCGAGGCGTTGTACAGAGAAGCCAACAAGCTCAAGCCGCACCAGAACCTCCACTCCACCATTATGGGCAAGCCTTTCAAGCTCCAGTACGACTTTGCTCACCATGTGTTGATTGACTGGAGACGACGCCTTTTGCTGCTTGGGACGGATGCCGACGCTGTCGCGCAGGAGCCGCAGATCTTGCCGGTATTGGGCGAGGCGCCCAAGTCCTCGCCGTTCAGCAAGATCTATATGGTGGGAGACAATCCGGAATCGGACATCAAGGGAGCCAACGATCACGGGTGGGAGTCGCTTCTTTTGAGGACCGGAGTGTACAAGGACGAGGACCGGGATACGATCATTGCGCAGCCCACTGCAGGTGTCCACGACAACGTTTTGGAGGCGGTGACGCATGCATTGAGGCAGAATAGAGTTATCTAGAGAACACTATACACGAAGAAGTACATGAAGTATATTATGCACGAAGGAGTACATCATGGATGTAATATGGATACTGCGTACTGCACATGAGGTGTCAGCCCCGGGCACGCCGGAAGAACCCCGGGTCCTGCATTGTACGGCACGATATACGACTATTGTTACCTCGGCAATACACCCGGTGTGTGTATCACAAGCGCGTGGGGGGATCGAAACAGTGATCAGCCCCTCCCCCCCTCCACTCCCGATTCACTGCCAGAATGGTGAAGATGCGCTATGCAGACACAAGGGGAGGATCAGCCGACCCATCCGCACGACAATAACGGCAACTCTAAAATGTCGGGCGAGGGCTCCTATATTGAGTTTCCCATCACTTTCAATCTCAACATCCCCAACGAC